>JASDQU011441955.1:5078-23511 GCA_032191745.1 Picea mariana | reverse complement strand
TGGTTGACTACCTAGTTCTCATTTCCAGTGTGCGTGACAATAAAATTAAGCAGAGGTTGATGATGGAGGCCAAACAAAGATTCTAGATAGAATTCTCAATTTCAGACAACTGACATCAGAATGGAGGACGAACCCCAATCACAGCTCAATTATTGGGTTAAATTTCATGTGCCTAGGCTGACAAATGTTGTCCATGAAGCTGCATGCCCTCCATCAATTATGCGTTCCCTTTTGCACACGTTGGAACTGCATGTGTTGCCTCTCCCAAGACTTAGGATAAAAACATATTTGTCAGACAACTTTGGAATAATAATAAAATATTATTGTCAAGGACTTAATCCCCTAAGGTTAGCCCCTCTTTCCATCCTTTCATCCCCCTTTCCCTTACCCACCTTGTGGAAGTTTAGTCCCCCGTCACTCTTTTTTCGTGGTCGGTCTGCATGCAACGATGTTTAATATTTATTAATGTTCTACATATTACATATACAAAAATAGGCTCCTGGCATTTAACACTTAGGCTCTCTGGCTTAATAAACACACAATCTCACCAACTTATCAATACTTGGCTCACCAGCCTACAAAACATGATTTACAATTCATAAACATGATTACAACAAGACTTTTCCTTGGGGATATTACAATCCCCTCCCCTTATGTTTTCACTGTCCTCGGTGCAAATTTTACACAACATCAACAAGATTTTCAAAATATTCAAAAAGATGTGGGTATTCTACCCACATAGCATCATCATGCTCCCATGTCGCGTCCTCAAGACCGTACCAGGTCCACTACACCTTTACAAGCCTTATGGCTTCTCAGGAAAACATCAGAAGCTTCAGGTTTCAGAGCTATGTTCATGAATATTGCAAATGTTCAATACAGAGGCGATGGGATTCACGAAAATACATTGTTCAACTTCCCAATTCTCATTTTCAGCGTGTGTGACAAGAAAATTAAGTAGAGGTTGATGATGGAGGCCAAATGAATATTCTAGACAGAATTCCTAGTTTCAGGCAGCCGACGATAGAATGGAGGATGAACCCCAATCACAGCTCAATTATTGGGTTAAATTGCATGTGCTTAGGCCGAAAAATGTTTCCCATGAAGCTACATGCCCTCTATCAATTATGTGTTCCCTTTTGCACACATTGGATCTACATGCATTGCCTCTCCCAGGGCTTAGGACAAAAACATATTTGTCATAGATCTTTGGAATAATAATAAAATATTATTCCCAAGGACTGAAGCCCCTAAGATTAGCCCCTCTTTCCAGCCTTTCATCCCCCTTTCCATTACCCACCTTGTGGAAGCTTAGTCCCCCATCACTCTTTCTTCATGGTCGGTCTGCATGCATCAATGTTTAATATTTATTAATGTTCTACATATTACATATACAAAAATAGGCTCCTGGCCTTTAACACTTAGGCTCTTTGGCCTAATAAACACATAAGCTCACCAACTTATCAATACTTGTCTCACCAACCTACAAAACATGATTTACAATTCATAAACATGATTACAATAGGGCTTGTCCTTTGGGATATTACAATCCCCTCCCCTTATTTTTGCACTATCCTCAGTGAAACTTTTACACAACATCAACAAGATTTTCAAAATCTTCAAAAAGATGTGGGTATTCTTCCCACATAGCATCCTCATGCTCCCATGTTGCATCCTCATGACCATACCAGGTCCACTAGACCTTTACAAGCCCTATGGCTCGATTTCAGATATGTTTTTTTTTCCGGTCCAATATGCGCACAGGATGCACTTGCAAGACACCTTCTTTCTCCACATGAATCACATTCCAATCGATTACATGATTAGCATCAAGTATATATTTCTTAAGAAATGAAATATGAAATACATTATGTACAGTTATGGATGCAGGTAATGAAAGCATATATGCAACTAGCCCAATCCTTTCTAGGATTTCAAATGGCCCACAAAATTTAGCTACCAAATTGGCACATTTTCCCAGCTTCAGGGAAATTCTATTGGATTTCACTTTCAGGAAAACATGATCTCCCACTTTAAACTCTCCGTGGGTTTTGTTTTTATTATCATAAGTTTCCTGCCTGTCTTGGGCAACTTTCAAATTCTGCTTAATTTTTAGCATTTGTTCTTCCATTTCCTTGAGCAAATCTGGCCCAACTACTGCCCTATCAGCTGGATTATCCCAGCTTATTGGATTATTTCACTTTCTTCCATAAACTGCTTCAAATGGGCTCATATTCAGTAATGCTTGATACCCATTATTGTAGGCAAATTCTAGCAAGTGTAGGTTGTCTTCGGATTTCGATGGTTTATCCTTCACATACATCTTTAGTATGTCTTCTATTACTCGATTCACTCGCTCTGTCTTCCCATATGACGCGGGATGATAAGTTGTACTAAAGTTCATATTCATTCTGAACCCCTTGAAGAACCCTTTCTAGAAATTTGAGGTAAATTTCGGGTCTCTATCAGACACAATTGTCTTGGGAATTCCATGCAATCATGTTATTTCCCTCATAAAGATACTAGCAACATCCTATGCCTTGTGAGTAGTCTTTAACGTAATGAAATGGGCATATTTCATAAGCTTGTACACTACCACCATGATTGAATCATGTTGCTTGCTTGATCTGGGAAATCCCATGATGAAATCCATTGTCACTACTTCCCACTTCCACTCAATAATGGGTAAAGGTTGTATCAACCCCGTTGGGTGTCTATGCTCATATTTAACCTTCTGACACTCCATACATCTAGTGATGTATTATGCAATATATTTCTTCATACCTAGCTAAAAGTAATGGCTCTTGACTGCTGCCATAGGTTTCTGATATCCAGGGTGCCCTGCATAAGGCACATTATACATTTCATGCAAAATCACAAGCTTCAAATACTGGACATTAGGTACATAAATTGTGTTCTTGTACAAAAGTGTTCTGTCAATTTCCAATTTATAATTCTCCACTTTCTGTGGCATCTTACTGTGTTGTAGCTTTGCTACCAAATCCTTGTACTACAAATGTGTATTTGTAGCCTCCAAAATTCTTCTTTTAATCTCAGTTCGGTACATGCTAATGGTTGTAGAATGTAATTCATGTACTCTCCCGCTGAGTGCATCAACCACTTTATTTTCTTTTCCTTTGATATGCTTAATATCAAAGTCATATTCACAAAGAAAATCCAACCACCTACTTTTCCTAACATTCAAGGTTGTGTGATCAAACAAACACTTTTGACCATTATGGTCTGTTATCAGTTTGAACCTCCTTCCCATGAGGTAATGCCTCCATTTGTTTAGAGTGTGTACTATGGCTTCCGACTCCAAATCATGAGTTGAATATTTCCTTTCGTGCTCTTTCAATTTTCTGGATTCATAACAAATTACGAATCCATTCTGACTAAGGAGTCCTCCCAGTCCTTCTCTGCATGCATCTCTACACACTATAAAATCTTCATTCGGATCTGCAATCCTCAAGATTGGGGAGCTATTTAACAGTTGCTTCAATTGTTGGAAGCTTCTCTCACAATCTTCTATCCACTGAAAATTCTTCTCCTTCCTTTGCAAGGAAATGATAGGCTGAGATATCCTTGAGAACCTTGCAATAAACCTTATTTAATAACCAACTAGNCGTCCTTTGGTGCCAACCATTCTCTGATAGCCTCAATTTTCTCAAGATATACAACTATCCCATCCTCTGAAATAATATGCCCCAAGTAATGGATCTGCTCTTGATAAAATGAGCACTTGATCAACTTTGCATATAGTTGGTGCTCTCTTAGCACTTGCAAAACCAGCCTCATATGATGTTCATGATCTTCCTCTAACTTGGAATACACCAGAATGTCATCCAGGAATATTAAGACAAACTTGTCTAGATAGTCCTTGAATACTCCATTCATTAAACACATGAAAAAAAAGAATGCATTCGAAAGTCCAAACGAGACCACTGTGAACTCATAATGACCATACCTTGTTCTAAAGGTGGTCTTGTTGATGTCTTCATCCTTTATCCTTACTTGGTGATATCTTGACCTGAGGTGTATCTTCGAAAATATCTTTGCATCCTTCAACTGATCGAAGAGGTCATCAATCCTCGACAGAGGATACTTGTTCTTTATAGTTACTTTATTCAATTTTCTAAAATCGATACACAATCTCAGTGTCCTATCTTTCTTCTTCACGAACAGGATCGAGGCTCCCTAAGGTGACACACTTGGGCATATGGGCAGATGCAATTGCAGCTCCTTCAGCTCTAGCATACTCATTCTGTAAGGATATTTTGACACTTGAGCTGCTCCAGGCATCAAGTTTATAGAGAAATCAATATCTCTCTTTGGGGGTAATCCGGGTACCTCCTGGAATACATATTCAAAATCCTTGAGTACTACATGATCTCCAATCTTTGAGAACTCATGCTTAGATGCTTCATCCACATGGGCTGCAAATAATTGACAGCCTTTTTTGTAGCACTTCTTCAACTACATTGTTGAGATTTCTCTGATAGCAACAACTCTAGGAATTCCTTAGACTGTTCTCTGATTTCCTTCCTCATCCAGGCAAGTGAATGCCTTGTTATGATAGTCCAAGATGGAATGGTGTTGGTCCAACTATTCCATCCCAATTAGACAGTCATAAGAACCTAAGGGCATAATTTTCAATTCAGCCTTTGTGCTCAGTCCATTCATGTCCACAGGAAAATACTTAACCAACTCATTGACTTTTCTCTTGGTTCCTGTATCTAGTTTCACTAACCAAGACTTTTCATGTTTCCTTCTTGACAATTGCAAGCTTTCCACCACTCTAAGATATATATGACTATGGATATCCCCTGAATCAATTAAAACAGTAAAGGCATGGTTGTCGATCATACCTTCTACTTTAATCATGTGTGACTGATATTCAACTTGCTTATTGTCCAGGGCTATGTAGATCCTTGGAATTCTACTGCCCATGTCCTCCACTGTTTCATCTTTCTGAACATTATGGACAACTCTCACTTTGCCATTTTTATGGGGACAATACTTGTACTTGTGGCTCCCCTGATAGCCCCAACACTGAATGGGTGTCTTCCTTGGCCTTTGTTCCCCTAATTCAGCCATTATTGGCTCTCGAAATGATGGCTACCCTTGAGGAATATTTATGAAAAAGGGAGGTTTGTTTCCCTTCTTCCTATGATCCATCTGGAATATCTTCTTGTCTTCCCAAACCTTCCAGAAAGTAGGCTTTTCTCTTTGCTTCTCATATAAGCATTTTTCTCTTCTTATCGTTTCTTCCATAGTCTTAGGGTCATCATACTGAATCTTGTCACCAATGGAAGGTAGAAATCCACTTAGATACCTTTGAATACTTAAAGTCGCATCTTTGATGAACGAAACATACTTCATCAATTCCAAAAATCATTGTTTGTATTCATCAATGATCATGCTGCCAAGCTTGAGTTCAAAGAAATCTTTCATCTTTCTGTCATCGTATCTTTTAGTCAAGTATTTCTTCTCGAAATACCTCTTGAATTATTTCCAAGTGATATCTTTATCTCTAATTTGTTGAACCTGCACAAGTTGATCCCACCACATGGATTCTTTTCCTTTTAATTGATACGTCGCAATTACTCCTTCTGCATGAGAGGAATAACTCTACAGTTGGAAATATTTCCTCATGCCAAGCAGCCATGTTTTGGCATCTTCCTCCTTCTTGTTTTCTCCGTCAAATGTAGGAGGCTTAATCTTGTTCATTTCACCTTTCAGTTCATCCACTCCAGATCTCTTGTGATTTCTGGTAGGAGATGGGCTTCAACTTCTGCGTGCCTCCTTATTGGAGTGTTTTGGGGAGTGACGATGATGCCTGCTTACACTTCTTGATCTTCTTTTCCTCTCAGGGATCCTGTGACTCCCTTTTTTTATTGAGTCACTCTCCTTATCTAATTTCTTTTTGATCCTTTCCAGTCTCTTCATCAACTTTAAGTTGAATTCTCCCTATTATTCCTTAGCTTTCATGAGCTTTCTACTATCTTCACAGTGAATTTGGGCATCTTTATGAAATCGTTCAATGATTTTCATCATATGCCCTTCCTTATCTAACTCTTATCCATGTCCATTGGAGTTCAACCATTCAGCGCCCAAATGAACATCCATTCCTTTTGCTTCATCCTCAGAACTGGAAGCAGTCTGTGCCTCTTCCATTTCTTTGCACTCAGTGGAAAAACTATTTGGTTCTGACACTCGTTAAACTTCTACAAACACAATATGCAGATAACCAAAATTTGTTAAGCCATTATTCCTTAACAAATCCCACATCATTCATAAACAAATATGATTCAAGAACACATTCAATTTTCATTCTTTGTGATTCTCGTTCAATTAAGAATCGCCGCAAATTTATTCTTTAGGAGCTCTGCTCTACTAAGTTTTTGGGCACTATCCCCTTTCTCTTAGTCCCCAACCCACGTGACCATGGGTCATGGCCAAGCACTAGATCAATAAGAACATACTCGGGCCTTCAGCCTTCGGCTTCAGAAGATTTCCAAGCACAACAGAATAGTCTCTCTAAGTTCTGAGTTACCGAACTCATGCATTAGGGTGGATAAATGGTCCATGTCTACCAAGCATCCAATGGCTGACACTCATTGTGGAACCTCAGGCATCTGAGTTCCAATACTTGAGGACTTCGAAATATTTCACATCTACACACCCCGAACAATCAGTCTCTGAACACTTCCACGTCACCTTTGGTNCATTATGTTACATCATTTAACATTTTCCCAATTGTGGGGGCATGCAATGGTGGTTTGGAGTAACCTGCCTTTCATCCCAGAATTCTCTTGACACTAACATGTAACCCATCAGTGAAACCGTGGTTTGGATTGCAGAACCCCCTTGGATAATTATCTTTTGTGCAACTTGGGTCCCCGCAAAGCCTTCTGGCCATTGATCTTGATGTATCATGATCAATGCCATTGTGGGTCCTTCGACCTTTAACTAC
Organism: Picea mariana; assembly: GCA_032191745.1. Classification (NCBI taxonomy): domain Eukaryota; kingdom Viridiplantae; phylum Streptophyta; class Pinopsida; order Pinales; family Pinaceae; genus Picea; species Picea mariana. The sequence continues at coordinate 16,535 of JASDQU011441955.1, read as the reverse complement.
GTTACGTAACCTCAAGCCCCACTAACCCTGCTCTCACAGGATGCCACATGGTAGCATACTAATGACTGATACATGGCCCATTAATATGAGCGACACTTGTCACACTCCAAATGCCATTTCAATATTCGATAGGTTCTAACGATTAGGTTATTTTCCTATGATCTATGGTGTAGATCTCATTTGGGATTTTATGCCTGAATGCATTCCACTTCTTCCGAATTCTGAACTCCGAAAGGATTCCAAGATAACCTTCGTGTACCTTCTCCGGATCTGATTGTCATAAAGGACTCTCCTTTTTCCCAAATAGATCCTACAGCTCCAACACCCCAAGTGTTGAGAGTTCTCTCTCTCTCTATGGTCAAATACCATGCCAATTGTGGTTTTATTCTACCGCTACTCCTCCTAAGATTCATAACACGACCAAGAAACCCGTTGGCACTCAGAAACATTCTAAGGTTCAAAATTGGTTCCATCCGAACACCATTTCCACTCAGAACCTTGGGTCCAAAGACCACTTATCCGACCCATCTAGGCTCAACATTGAAACTATGGCTCTAATACCATATTGGAATGTCCTCGACCATCAACCCCATGGTTGGGAAACGCTACTATGTGGAAACATTCTCATACTTATATATATATATATATATATATATAACATGCATTAAATCAAATTAACACATTTAACTAAACAATACAGAGTAATCACAGGATTACTGCTAACATACAAAAATAATGGAATTAAAATTAATTCATAATTGCAATGGAATACATGATAATATTGCAAGCATCACAGACATGCCTTTTAATTGAAATTAAACACATAATGATACTTATCTTTGAAACTATATTAACTCCACCAACTATGTACAGACCTTCCAAGAACCTCCTAGCCTTAGACCACGTTGGTCATCATGCTCAGCAGTGGGTCACCCCCGAGCTGGGACCAAGCTCCACCATGGGCACACACTAGACTGAGGTTACAGGAAAACTGCACAGAGCAACCGGAAGAATTCTCTCCAGGAGCCTTCTTACACCCACTACTCACAGAATCTCATTCCCCACCTGCCTGTTCCACCTGAGAGTATACACCTTCACAAGAACAGTTCATGTGTGCTTCACCCCCCTCTCTGGGTCTCGACAATAGGCCAGATCATGAATTCTCAGAGCTCCGTAGCTGGTGCGGGACTCTCTCTAGGAGAAAACCACTTCCCAGCAGACTCTCTCACCTGGAGAGATATGCTCATAGGCCTAACAACCTGCCTCTTCTAACATGATCCTGAAAACCAGGTTCTTCAACAAGTTTTCAACTCAATTCAGACAAGTTCAGGATAACAACAACAACATCATATTTCAGTTAAGTCACGGGTTATAGAAGCAACAGGAAAATTGGGTGTGGACGTCCAAAAAATGGCAACAGGCCACTAAGAAACAACACGGTTTAGGTAACACTATTTTCAAGATGTGTAACTAGCAATCCACACAGAGGTTGAACACAGACTCAATGGTTCAGACAGAGGTCGCATTGGCTTCCTAGGAAAAAATCACAGGCTCCAGTTTTCAGAGCTGTGTGAATGAATATTGAAAAGGTCCAATACAGAGGTTGTAGGATTCACAGAATTACATCGGTCGTCTTCTTGATTCGTGTTTCTAGGGTGCATGAAAAGAAAATTAAGCAGAGTTCGATGATGGAGGCCAAACACAGAGACTAGACAAAATTTTCAGTTTCAGACAGTCGACAACAAAATGGAGGACAAACCCCCATCACGGCTCAATTCTTGGGTTAAATTGCATGTTCCTGGGCTGACACATGTCACCCATGAAGCTACATGCCCTCCATCAAGTATGCGTTCCCTTTTGCACAAGTTGGAGCTGCATGCATTGCCTCTCCCAGGACTTAGGATAAAAACATGTTTGTCATACAACTTTGATAATAAAATATTATTATCAAGGACTTAAGCCCCTAATCTTAGCCCCTCTTTCTATCCTTTTAGCACACTTTCCCTTACCCACCTTGTGGAATCTTATTCCCCCATCACTCGTTCTTCGTGGTCGGTCTGCATGCAATGATGTTTAATCTTTTTTAATGTTGTACATATTACATATACAAAAACAGGCTCCTGGCCTTTAACACTTAGGCTCTCTGACCTAATAAACACATAATCCCACCAGCTTATCAATAATTGGCTCACCAACCTACAAAACATGATTTACAATTCATAAACATGATTACAACATGGCTCGTCCTTGGGGATATTACAATATCTATTACATAATAGTTGTGTAATGATTCATTTATTGTAATAATAGCTAGTAATAAATGTTGTGTAATATTCATTATGTAAAATCTACGAAATTAAATACATTTCATTTAATCACTTTGTAATAATTGGTCGTGGTAAAAATTGTTGTGTAATAATTGATGCCACATAAATAACTAATTAACAATATAAGAAAATGACAAATAATAACACATATTCGTTGTCTAAATAAATATTTCATTGTGTTCCAACATATATGAACTCATAACTAAAATCAATAAACCATAACTAAGTGTTGTGTAAAAACGGTAAAGGAGAAATTGAACTCTCAATATATTGATCTTTGCCTTGCGTATTGCTGTGAAAAATGCATTTTTAAGGTGCATTTAAAACGCTAAGAAAATGGGTCAATGTCTACAAATGTACTTAAAATTGTTGTCAAGTATATTTAATTAATTGGCACGCTCAACCATCTATACACAACAATTACACATACCATTATCATTCAATTCGCTATCAACAAAGGTTAAAAATGCAGTCACATGTTCCATATAAATGTAGTCCTCAATAAATAATCAAATCATTGTCAACAAAGGTTAAAACACAGGTCTGTCAAAACTGAAAATTGGCTGGTAATTCGTGGTTATTTAAAAACACAAGTAAGGGTTTAAATCTCCAGTACACATGAAATAAAAGATCGTCACATTTAAAGATTAGTAAGCCTTAAAACCATTTTCAATATGGATGCACTAAAAGGTTTAAGCATCAGTAAAATGAAGTCAGTCGAGTCAATGTTGTCATAATAAAAACACAGTCAGTACATAACCAATCATTATCCATTTACACATCTCAAATGAAAACACATCAAGGTGCTATCTATATACACATGACATAGATGACCAATTAAAATAATGGTATCACTGTCTAAATATATTAAATTTGCATACTAATAATGGTAAAATCGTAGTTTAATGAAGGTAATAATTCACAACCATTACATAGTAAAGACGCAACCATTGCACTGTAAAAATGCCACCATTCACATAGTAAAAACATTGACGTGATCCTCAAAAACGCTGAGATTTATAGGGCATTCGCTAGGAGAAGAAATAACCAAACTTAAAGGTGATATTCAAAATGCAGAGAGTATTAAGTTGTTCAGAGAGAGAAATAAATAACAATATGTGGATATACTCAATCACAAAAAGGTGCAACGAAAAATCATTCAACCATCAATCAATCAAACATGAAGGTAAGTAACAGATAGACAATTGGGGAAAAAAAGTATCCTTCGCTCATCGTCCATGCAAAGAAAATTAGGGCATTAGAATCCATAGTTCTTTAAACACCGAAGTGATGACTGTCGAATCAGCTCCTGTCCCACTGCTCAGGAATGGAATGATGACCTAGGGATAAGGGCTAAAGACAAAGAACAATCTCTTCATAATAATCAATAAAACCCACACAGATAAGTCAATGAAATTAGAATTTGGGTTCTCCAAAGAAAATCCATTCAGAAAACAACAAGCAAGGGGATTACAATACCATAAGAAAGCAGGTGCAAGACAGTGCATGGCAATGAAACCTTAAACTGAGCACAGAGAAATAACATTTGTAAATTTAATTTCATTGCAAGTAACAATTTAAACCGACATACCTTAGCCAAACGTGAATGCTTCGTAGTTTCTGTCACGTGCGCACTCCGTCCAGCTTCTGCTTGTCGATCGATGTGACTTCACTGGTACCTCCCAGCCAACGCTAGGGGTACTCGTCTTCCCCCTGATCCCCCCACACTGCAAAGGGTCCACACACACTATACCAGAGAACATATAGCACCCAACTCGCCTCGTAAGGTAGAGCTACCACTTTTTACCCGAGATGGGTATCCCAACTCCCACAAGATAAGTTCATTGAAGACAAAAATTCTGCAATGTAATGTTACGCATAAAGATTAGACCCATACTCCTCCTCCTCCATCCTTTTTATAGAGTTTTTAAGTGATTTATTTCCCAAATTCTCATTTAATTTCTTTTTCATTAATTTAATCGGAAAAAACCTCCCTCGTACACATGTCACCCATCCCCCTTATTGCCCCAAAAAATTAATTTCATTAATTATTTAATTATTCCTATTTCCCTCACCCACCTAAAAGCATTCCTAAAAACGCTCCTTTATGTCCCAATATTCCCTTACAAATCTTAAATGACTTACGCCTTACTAAATTCTTAGTAGAGTTCAAAAATAGCAAGTTCCCAAGGCAAGATTCCTTACTAAGTTAGACATTCAAATTTTTCTTTATGTTTCCCCTTTTTCCTTTAGTTTCCTATTTCTTTTGAGTTTCCCTCTTTTCCCTTTTTAGCTAAAACTCAATTTAGCAAGTGTAGAAAAACAACCTTTTACCTCTTTTTCTTTTTAATTAAAAATTTAAATAGCATATGTAGATAAAACAATCATTTCCGTTTTAAAATTTTAATCCCCCATTATAATTTGATTTTAATAAATTAATTGAATTTCTTACCCCCTTCTTGTTACATGTTTAATTATGATTATTATTTTTGACCACATGTGTTACTTAGACCTAGATTTTAATTTCACTAGGCTGGGCGAAATTTTTATTAGGGAAATTATTTTTAAATATTACTGATCACATCATTCATTTTAAGATTGTCTAGGTTTATTCACCTTCCAGTTAAAACATTGCATTCCCTTCAGGACGCACCAGGTGCTCCAAGGGTGCCACTCGCCTCTTTCTATTTTCCTTGCACGACATGCCCTTCAAGACACACTATGAGCTCTAAGGGTGCCACTCACCTCTTTACGTTTTCCTTGTGTGACGTGCCCTTCAGGACACACTACGTTCTCCAATGGCGCCACTCGCCTCTTGACTAACATGGTAGACATAAAAAACCACTAGAGTCAATACTCCGCTAGGTCATCTTGTGGAAAATTAAGGGCCTCTAAGAAATAAGGCCCCTTCCTTATTTCTCACCCCTTAGAATCATCGTGAGTGATTGTCACAGTCTGCCCTCATGACATCGTGGGTCTTCTCGAACTAGGTAGTTGTTAACCTACAGTTCAAGCCACGACATGAGTGTTAGTAGGTTGTGGCAGGGCTACTCCCACACCTCTCCCTCAAAGTCTCTGGTTGTCATGCATGACCCCCCTACTCCACATGTGAGTCTGGTAGGAAATCTATCATCATCCTACATCCATCAATGAATCATGTCAGAAACAATAATCAATCACCATAACATCTAATCATATGTACATGTGTCACATCAGTAACCTTCAAACCCAACATTCCTCTCCCTGACTCGATCCAAATTCCAAGGGGTTTCATTGATGCCTCTGCATCCTCAATGTCCAAAGTCCTACATAATTAGGAGAACCTATTCAATAAAACCTATCTATTTGAATACAACAAAATAACATATCGTCAATCCATAATGTCTCATAATCATAATCGATTGACCAATAGTATAAAAATATGGATCACTTGCAAGAAATTGTCCTTAAGGATAAGTTTTCTCAGTGCATGCAAGAGTGGGATGTTACATTTTATGTCGATCTTGGGCCTATTTAAAGTTATGTTGTACTGTTTTTACCATTCTCTCCATTTTCTGGAGCATTTTTGGTCCTACCATAATCCTGTCAACTGGATTGTCCCAGCTAATCGAGGTTGTGCATTTCCTCCTATATAATGCTTCAAAGTGACTCATATTAGTTGATGTCTGATAACTGTTGTTGTAAGAAAATTCAACTAAGTGGAGGTGCTCCTCCCACTTAGTTGGTTTCGTCCTTACGTACATTCGCAACATATCTTCGATAATCTAGTTTGTTCATTCTGTTTTCCCATCCATTTGTGGATGGTAGCTTGTGCTGAAATTTATGTTTCTATCCAAACCTACAAACAATTCCTTCCAGAAATTTGACGTAAATTTGAGATCTCTATCAGAAATCACCATTTTAGGAATTCCATGCAATCTAAATAGTTCTTTCATAAGAAAATTAGTGATATTAATCGGTTTATAAGTAGATTTCATAGGTATAAAATGTGTATATTTTCTTAGTTTATCAATTACTACCATAATCGAGTCATTTTTTCTTTGAGTCTTAGGCAAACCTGTGATGAAATCCATTGAGATAATCTCCCATTTCCATTTTGGTATAGGAAGAGGTTATAACAAACCTATTGGGTGCTGATGTTTAGCCTTTACCTGTTGACAATCTAAGCATTTAGACAAATATTCAGTTGTTTCATTATTCATGTTAGTCCAATAAAACAATTTTCTTAAGGATTTTATTATTTTCTGGTATCCTTGATGACCAGAATATGATTTTTTGTGCAGTTCGTCAAGAATTGTTGTCTTTAAATCAAAAAAATTAGGTACATACAACCGGTTTTTGAACCTTAACAATCAATTTTTATATAAACTCATGTCTGTTATGTTTAGTTATTCAGCATTTCCTTGCAATTCTATTGTTGCTTTAACGTAATTTTCATTAATACTTATTGCATATTTTATTCTTTGTTCGATATCGTTTTCTTCTTTGCTGATACTTATTTCATAAAGTTTGTTAGTCCTTTGGCTTAGTGCATCTGCAACTTTGTTTTCCTTACCTTTGATGTGTCGTACATCGAAATCAAATTCTCTTAAAAAGGCCAACCATCTTGCTTGCCTTGCGTTGAGATCTGGTTGACTGAACAAATAATTTACACCACTGTTGTCGGTTAATAACATAAACTTTAATCCCATTAAATAATGTCACCACATTTTTAATGCATGAATTGCGACTACTAATTCCAAANCATAATCCCTCTTTTCTTACATCCACACAAACTATAAAATATTTATTGGGATATTCTACCTTTAGGATAGGTGTTGTAGTTAACAGTGTTTTTAGTTTATCAAAGTTGCCCTAACACTTTTGTGACCAAGTAAATTTTATGCCCTTTTTTTGTAGTGAGGTAATTGGATACGCGATCTTGGAAAGTCCTTTGATAAATCTCTGGTAATAATCGATAAGTCCCATAAATGATCTAATGTCTACTACATCCTTAGGGATAATCCATTCCATTATGGCTTTTATCTTTTCTGGATCAACAACAATACCATCTTCGGATATTACATGTCCTAAGTACTATATCTTCCTTTGGTAGAAGTCACACTTATCAAACTTAGCATACAACTTATGTTCCCTTAAAGTATGAAATATTATTTTCAGATGTTCTTCATGTTGCTCTTCTGTTTTTGAGTAAGTTAGAATATCATCGATAAAAATCAACACAAATTTATCCATATATTGGATCAATATATTATTCATCAAGCACATAATGGTTGTTGGTGCATTAGTAAGCCTGAATGGGATTATGTCAAACTCATAGTATTCATAATGTGTTCTAAAAGTTGTTTTATTTACATCTTCATCCTTTATTTCGACTTGGTGATAACCAGACCTTAAATCTAGTTTAGAAAATATCTTTACTCCTCCAACTTGGTCAAAGAGGTCATTAATTCTGGGTAAGGGATACTTATTCTTAATTTTCATTTTATTCAGTTGTCGATAGTCAATACATAGTCTCAAAGTCCCATCTTTCTTCTTAACGAATAAAACTGGTGCTCCCCAAGGCGAGACACTTGGCATGATATATTCCTTATCTAGAAGTTCTTGTAGCTGAATTTTTAGTTATGTTAATTTGGGTAGGTTCATTCTATAAGCTGCCTTAGATATCATGGTAGATACAGGTAGTAGTTCGATAGAGAAATCTATCTCTCTCCTTAGAGGGAGTTCTAGTATTTCATCTATAAATACATATTTGAACCCACTTAGGACTGTAAAGTCTTCTAAACTCAGTTTACTTTCTTCACTTAGGAGGTTAGTTACTTGTACAACATAAATTTGGCAACCTTTGTTCATGCATTTCTTAAATTCTGTCGCTGATATTTTCATTACAAAAAATGGTTTTCTGATTCTTTGTACTATTTTAGTTGTGTTATTTTCATCTCTATACAAAGACAACTTTTCGTAACAGTTTAATATCACTTTATGTTTCTCTAGAAAGTCCATTCCAATGATTATATCGTAAGATCCCAAAGGTAATATGTTCAGATTTAACTTTGTACTTTGACCATATACTTAGTTCATAATCATAAATAAAATTTGTTACCTTTCTTTTGGTCCCTGTTGCTAACTGCACTAACCAGGACTTAGCATGCTTTACTCTTTTTATCTTGTTCAATTCAACTAAAGCTAGAGTAGTATAACCCGGACTAGATCCTGGGTCAATTAGTATAAAGACATCATGGGAATAAATTTTACCTTCAACTTCCATAATAGTGGATTGATGATCTACTTGTATTCCATCCAGACATGCATTGATTTTATGAATGCTTCTACCAACATCTTAGACCATTGAAGCCTCTTGTAGGTTGTGGGCTGAATTTCTTGCTGTGGGATTTAAGCGTGGAAAATTTCTCCTGAAGTGAGATTCTCCACATTCCCAACACTTCAATGGTTCTCTGGGACTATCCCAAACCTTCATGACTCCCATGTTAGCTATTCTATTTCCCCCTTGGGAATTCTGTGTATTTGAATGGTAATATTTACTTTGGAATCCTTTAGCCATATTATAGAAAGGGGTTGGTTGGAATCCTTTCTTACATTGATTCAATCTGTCTTGTTTCTTATCTTTCCATGCCTTGGGAATTTCAGATCTCTATTTGTACTGATCATAGAACATCCAATCCTTTCTAAACACTTCATTTAAAGACTCTGGATTTTCAAATTAAATTCTATCCTTTTACGACTGTGATATACAACTCAAGAACCTTTGTATCTTTACATTGTCTTCTTTGATATATGGTACAAACCTCAACAGATCTAGAAATTTATTTATCAGATCATACATGGCCATTTGTTCTAGTCACAGTTCGTAGAATTTCTTAGTTTTTCTTTCATAATAACTTTTTGATAAGTACTGCTTCTTGAAATAATTTTTAAAATACGACCATTCCATTCGTTTTTCTTTCAATTCCTTGACTAATTTCAGGTCTTGCCACCAGATACTAGCTTTTCCTTTTAAGTTATAAATGGCCATTCTAACTTTCATGTTACTAGAGTAGTTATAAATCTAGAAGTATTTATTTATATCTACTAACCATGCTTCATCCTCCTCCCCAATATTTGATTCTCCATCAAAAGTGGAAGGTTTTATTTTCTTGAATTCACCTTCCTGGTGATCGACTTGTTTTATTTTCCTTCATGTAGATGCTTTGTTTTATCTTATGTCTGTTTCTTCGGAAGAACTGTCCTCTTTTTTTGTTTCGTGACCATATTTATTAGAGGACGTTTTACTGACATCTTCCTCTTTTTCATTGTATTTTCGACTCTTCTTCGTTACTATATTGCACAGTAGCATTTCATTTATTTCTAATTGGTCTTTCTATGCTTTCTTCAGTTTCTTGTTATCTTATTTAAACACTTGTAATTCCCCGTTAAGGTTTTTCATTGTTTCCAAAACCTGGGTGGTTGAACTTCCTTAAATTTTATTCTCTCGGTCTCTAGGAAGCTCTTGATTTGTATTCCCTTCATGTTTGTTTTCTTCTTCATTATTTGGTGACATTTTCACAATAGACAAATTGTTTTTCTGTTTGTAATAGTAAATGTGTTTGTTATATTTTCTTCAAGGAAGAAAATTGAATTATGGTGATTCCATGGGGTCCAAGTGTTGTAACCTCGCTCTGATACCATCTGTAACGTGCCCCAAAATTCACTAAAAATAAAAATTTTGATCAGGGAAAATAACATCTATAAAATATCAAAAAATGTTGTGACATACAAAATAATCCTTATAAATTTACGTTACTGTTTATTCACATAAAGTTTTTATCTACTATATTAACATATTATATGAGGTTTTACGCCCAAGAAAAACTTACTACTACTATTCATGAAAACATACCATAGTCATCTCATGTGATTTACTCGAAATCTATTCTCCTTGCTACTACATTAAAGTTCTAACTCCGATTATTGTTATCAGGGTGCTAAGAATATTTAGGTTGAGTATAAAGTTTGAAAGAAAAACAAGTTGGGGTTTCATCTAACTCATTCTAACCATATCCATTAATTTCATTACAATATCCCAATCCTACTATTATAACCTATGTTATGCATACAAATCTGTGTTACAAAGTAGAGACTTAAAGTAAGAGCTATGACTATATTGTTATAACCATTCTAGTCCATAGTCCATGTGCTAGAGTACAATTGTCCATATACTAAGAATGTTCCATAGTATAGGTGAGACTAACATATGATATGTAATATAGACTCTGTATGAATTTATACTAGGTCAAGTTATTATTGATCCGACAAAGGGTTACCTATCCACTCAACAATTAAATGAGTTTGAAATGGAAAAAAAAAGTGGAAGTCAGGTTAGTTCTGAACCTCAACCAGTGTTTGGTATTGGAATTTAAATCTAGGGAAAGTCCATTAATGGCAGACTGACCAACCTAGTACCCTCTATTCCTACCACTATATTGAACCACCCACTATGGGCTCAACACTTCAGACAACCCACATGGAAAGGAGTGGGGTGGTGTACTCGATGCTCCTCCCATCACTAAGAATTTTGAGGTTCCATTACTCCTTCATAACTAATCCCTTGAGTCTCATTTCGCTTGGTCATTTATTTGTTTACACTTTGCATATGGTGCTAGAATCTGTCTCTCTTATGGAATTTGGCTCTGTTATTGCATTTGTCTCTGCGAATTATCTCCACAGGCACAATAAGTACTCTATTAACCTTCTTAGAAAGTTTTATATAGGTCCTTATTTTGTTTAAGGTTTGTTTTATGGTGGTTCTCTGTGTAAATTCCTTCTTGAAAATATTAGCTTATGTCCAAGCAACACATGTTTTCTGCAAAAAATACTCTAGGTATAAAAATACAAGTACTTTGTGTATTATATTCTCTGTTCATACATTATGTCCTCTCTGGAAATTAGTTTTCCTTTGCAAACGTAAAAAAAAAAATAGTATGTTTTCAGTGGACTATATCCTCCGTCTAAAAAACCTTGGTTTCTATGTGGAAGTTTTTGTGTATAAAAAAAATTCTATGTGAGTCAATTTCTTTATATATATCTATATTTTCAATTCTTATTATATATAAAGTACTTCCTTCATCTATGC
>JASDQU011441954.1:37282-55488 GCA_032191745.1 Picea mariana | reverse complement strand
AGTAGGGATTGACAAAATTGTTGGCAGCAGGGAGTCTTGTGAAGCAACGAAGGGATGAAGCGAGGATGAGCTTTGTTGGTTCTCATAAGGTGAATAGTTTACTTGTCAATTTGTTGTATTTAGGCCTAATTTTATTCCGTACTAATCAATTTCTGATATGCAGTTTCTCACCTTGTGTTATCACCACCATTTCTTCATTCCATTTTGGCTCAACTTTCTTCTTCTTTCGTTCTTGGTCTTTCTATTGTAACTTTGTTCTAGAATGGTTAAAGGCTAAATACTTGGCCCAAGTCTACGCAGAGACTTGTAAATTCCAAAAATTCAAGAATTGTATGACGAACATTTTTAAATAAAAATCAAAATCTTTTACGCTTTGAAATTGTTTCTTTATTTATTTTCTTTTCAATATCAACTTTCTTCATCTTTTTCTCAATTCAACACTTAAAATTTTAAAAATAAAATAAAATAAAATAAATTAATGAATCTATTACTTTTGTAAAATTGTATTTAAGTTCTTTCATTTTGTTTTTATTATTCAGTTTTAATAGGTACAAACTTTTGTTTAATTTATTTATTTATTTTATTTGTTACTATAATTTATTTTTATAGTCTTTAAACTAACTTTTTTTGTTTTGTTTTATATGTCTTTCTTTTAATTGTTTCACTTTAGCACTAACATATTTTAACTCCTCGCTAATTTTGTCTTAGTTTACTTTCATACAAAATAAGTACAAAAATATTAATAAGTTAGAGTTTCTCTTGTACATATTTTCTTTAGTTGTTTAATTTCTTTTAAGTTATTATTTAACTTTGTTATTTCAATTTTATGAACTCATACATAAATGCATAAATATTAAATATTATAAAAATACAAAGCAAAAAGGAATTCATGCTTGGACTTTAGGTTAGAGGAGATTTAGCTTAGAGTCTAATGTGTTTTCTTATCGGGGCTCTAAACCCAGGATGACATTCCCGACTCTTCCCACCTATCCCCACAGGAGGTTGAGATATTGGTGTTGGGGACTCTTTAGTCCCTCGACATCAATAGTGCAGTAATTGGTATAGTGTAACCATTTACCACAGATAGACAAACATGGCATCCAAGAGCCATGAAATAACTTCTCATCATTATACTCCAAAATGCATAATCATTTCCCTTGAACAATGGTTCTCTGTTGGAGGACATTCCTTATTGTTGATCCATTGGATTTCTGAGAATCTTCCTTCAAATGGTTAGACTATGGTGAAGGAACCCACTATGATACCAATTGTTGGAATGCTTTTCAATACTGAGAGGGGGGGTGAATCAGTATTGCTTCTTTTTTCTCAAATTAAATCAATTCTTTATTAATTTATAACAATTTATCAACAAGAATGTACAAAACTCTGAATTTTAAAAGTAACAATCATAAAAAATGTATTTCATTTACAAGTTACAGTTTGTAAGAGACACCAATATCTCTTCTTTTGAGCACCAACTCAAGGAGACATCAATCCCCTGTTTTCCAAGCACCAACTTGAGGACGCACCAACTCCCTGTAGATCATCCTCCAACATGTAGAGGACTCAAATCCGCTTGTTTTCAAGCACCAACTCCATGTTTTAGGCTTCAATCCTCCCTTGCTCCTCCCTTCCACCCTCACTTCATGTGGATGTTTCAAGTTCTTTCTTGGACTCTGTCTGTGTTTTGATCTTCTGAATTAAACCACAGAGACATCTTCCTTCCACCATGTTTTCTGGTTTATATAGTCTTTCAACAGGTATAAAATTTGAACCATTATGTATTTTAATAATGTATCCTTGCACCTCTTCATTTATTTAATAATAATTTTGTTTTAATAACAACTTTCTTCCGTATTGTTTATTATTTTTCTTCTTTAATATCTTTTTAAATTAAAAATCATATTCTCAATTCGCACTGGTAAGCCAAGCATTTTTCTTAGAGTATTTGTCTTTCAACGGTTATCAAATTAACACCTTCTAACGCTAAGTTATTCACTCCATAGGACCGACGTTTGTGACCAACGAATTTATTAATATGTATGGGACTACTACTTACCACTCATGGTATCACTTATAGTGGCGCGGGTGATCAAAATGGTTTTAGAAAACCCACTATCGGGGTATCCGCGTTCACAAGATGCTACCACGTGTCTACCGTCGTAATTTACAAACCACCTGCATTGATTCCAACCTTCTCATTGACCTCTTCTCCCTTCAACGATGTGTGCTACATCTCCATCATAAATCTATTATCCTGATGAACGATTAGATCTAAACCTCCCACAATCTTTATTGCACCTCAGTTCGATGGTTGGGTTTTAATTAGGTGTTGAGTGGGTGATCCTGGCTTTCCTAGGTGCTTTAGATAGATCCATGGTTTGGATTTAATCAATCGTTGAGTGGACGGCCCTCATTCATTTCAAACATGGAATTTTTACTTAGAATCATTTTACGTGGCGGACTCGCGAACTAACATGTCTTTCTTTCTATTGCTTATCTTGGCGTTAAATTAGATAGACTGTTCAAATATAATCTTGTGTTGAGTGGATGACCCTGGTTTATCTAGGCGCTTTAGAAAGATTGATTGTTTGGATATAATCAATCGTTGAGTGGACGGTTCTCATTCATTTCAAACATGGACTTTTACTTAGAATTATTTTACGTGACGGGTTTGCAGACTCTCAGACTTGCAAACTCACATGTCTTCTCGAGTTTCATCAAAATGCACGCGCAACTTTTGTAGCCTCCAAGATAAACCTATACCTAGAGAAAAATCTAAATGTTTTTTCTTGGGTTCGTGGACTCACGGACTCATATCTCTTCTCGGATGTCATCAAAATGCATTCCCAATTTCTGTTACCTCCATAATGAACCATATTTAGAAATTTTTAAGCGATATGATTCTGATCGATAGAATATGATACTTAAGCATTTTTTATGGTTGCTCAACGGAATCGTGGAAAGAGACCAGAGCCGTCTGATTGTGATTTAATTTTGATCCAATGATCAACATATTTTCTTCATTCTTTATCGTTCGATCATGCTCTTATTTTGAACCAACGATCAACATTGTTTTTCGTTATTTACAATCAATTCTTGCAACTGGTATAGCCAGATACTTGTCTCGATGATAAATCCATATTAACCCTTGTTGACATCAATGGCAACAAAACACCATGTCCAACAAAATGAACATGATTTCAGGCATTTTTTGGGTCCGAAACTTCCAATGTATTTTATGGTCCTTAAACATCATTTTGTGTGGTTGTCATAAACCCTATGAAAAAATAGCTTCATATCCTCCAAACCTCACATCTCACAGAGATCGTCGATATCTTTTGATTTGCCCAAAGAGTGCCTCAATTAGAGTTCATATGTGAATTTTATGCCTTGAGGAAGTTCACATCCCAAACCAACTTTTCAAGGCTCACCTTCCTTTCACCACCACTTCTCCTAGGGTTATGGTTTTTGCACTTTAGGATTTTTTCTTCATATTATAGTTAAATAGGTTTTTCTCAAAAATAAATTATCACCATTATAGATATTATGTTTTGTTATGTACATTTTAGTGTTTTTCACCATTGATTATTAATAACAACTGGTTTTCATTATAATACTCTACTTTCAATATTGTATCTTGTGTTCTTTCTACAATATTGTGTGTTCTTTCATTTCATTCTTAATATGAACACGATCACTTGACCTTGTACAATATCTCTATGTAAAGATGGATTGGAGGCTAATGGATAACCTCCCATTTTCCCTGGATGAGCCAAGGAATGAGAGAGGTAATATATTTATGGTATTTTTAGTTAAAATAAATTAACATGTATCATATTTAATGTGCATGTTTGTCATTATAGTATTATGCAATTATTTTTTGATTTACCATGGATTACTTTGTTTACAAAGTATTTGTATCTATTGTGGATGGTGTATCTATTATCGCAAGAGAATTCCATATACTTGATCCTAATGATGATACGTTAGCAAACCATCATAGACCTGAGAATCATCAATTAGGCCCTTTAGAACGATATAGGTTTAAGGTACATATGATCTTTGTTGTGCACTTTTTGGATTTGTAGAGCAATGGCACCAAGAGATATTATATGAAAAACGGAGTAGTAGTATACATCCTTAGGTGCCCAACACAAGAGATGACATGATTATTTTATCATATACTCAAGGTACATGATGCATTGAGATATGTCTCTTGTGAGAGACACAAGAGACATGCTCATGATCATGTTGATGGTTCAATTGTTGTTATCGACGCTTCTCCTCATGATGATGTCTTCTCCTCATGATGATGTGGATGCTCTTGATCTCATGATCACATTGATGTTTTTGATGGTCCTCTTGCTCCTCCTATTAATATTGGCATTGATCATGTTGTTACTTCTATTGAGGTTGTTGGCCCCGATGTACTTGTTCCTCTTGTTTCTCTATCTACTCATGTTCATCATGTTGTTGTTGCCACTGAAGGTGTTGGCCAGTGTGTGCTTGTTATTATTGATGTCCCTATCACTAGTGTTATAGTTAGCATTATTTCTAGTGGCGACCAAGGTTGATGGATATGTATACTTGTTTTTTCCACAATAGTTCATTATATTTGTGTGCTTGAATATTTGACCTATGGGCACAACTCTTTGATATTATATCTAATTGCTATCATCTATATGGTTGCTTGATGTAGTTTGATGTTTGGTGTACATTATGGATGTTTAATTGATATTATGGAATATTTATTTATAATATCGATGATTTTCATTAGATTAACATTAAATTGTAATTTTTCAATAATACTTTAATCAATCAAAATTAAATATGTACTCATAATACTACATTTTCAAAAGAAAAATTAATATAATTAATGTCATTATATTAGTTATAAATAATGAATAATCATTAAATCTAATGATTTTTCATAAGTTAATTATAATTTAAATAAATAAAAAATTATGATTTAATTTTAAGGTCACAATGTAACCAGACACCAAATTGATGTATGAGACACCTTTGTTTATGTAATTTGTCAATAATAAATTAATTAGACAAAATTAAATTTATACATATAGTACTACACTTTTTCAAACAAAAAAATCAATATAATTAATGACATTATATTAGTTATAAATAATGAATAATCATTAAATCTAAATTATAATTTTTCATATGTAATTATTATTTTAATAAAAAACAATAATGATCTATTTTTAAGGTCATGGCCTAGATAGACACCAAATTGATGTATGAGACACATTTGTTTGTAGATAATGAACCCCCTTCGTGTAGTGATTTAACTACTTAGCCTATGTAGGTGTACATACCTTACCCCCTTTGGGTTCAAACCTATAACCTCCTAGGAGGAAACACGTGTCCTTGAGCATTAGGTCCACACAATTAAATATGATAACTATAAATTAAGTAATAATAATTATGAATGCTCAATCCATTAACATTAAAAAAATTCATACAACTTCACATTTACAACACAAATTTTAGCATAATTAAGGTTGTTTAATAAATTATAAATAATTAATAACTAATAAAAATAGATTATGACTATGAGCGCAATAATTATTGTTTTAAACAACAATTAAGATAAATAATTAAATATTGATTATGAATGTTTAGTTAATCATAATTAACCTTCGCGGCGTAATTTTTTTATATAATTAACACCATTTTGTTATTTATAAATAAATAATAATTTTATAAATATGCCAAACAAAAACAAAAAACTTCAAATAAAAATAATTTTAGTTATACATGACTAATTTAATTATAAAAAATAAACAATGATTTTGCATCGATTAATTATTGTTGTAAATTAACACCATTGTCGTTTCAAGCTTTCACACTGTGATAGATTCATATTAATGTCTTTCATATTCATTGTGTACAGGTTATTCAAGTCGACATTTCAGACCTATGATACGCTATCCATCATCAATATGACAAAGGAAAGGATAAAGAGTATTCAAATCATAAGAATTAGAAGCAATGAATACTCTTTGTCTTTACTTCTAATTTGCATGATCTAAATAATATGTATCCTTTCCTTTCTTGTCCTCATGTCTGAAATGTCGACTTCCACAGAAAAAAAAAATTGCAATTTATGTTAATGATACAAATATGTTCTCTATTCGAGAAATAAAACACAAAACAGAATTTGTAACTGAGATTCCCAAGGAGAAGGGAAATGCAAATCCATGCAGGTCTTTACAAGAGAAGTTAAGAGCAGATAGTCATGATAGAAGAGTACAGGAGAGTAGTCTGTGTTGGTTTGAGGTGAACTGAATGGAGGCTGGAGTGATCTATATATGATTTCAGCCGGTAGTCCTAAACAAGCTTAAGAGCAAGTAGGGGACCCTCATGCCCGTCCACATAGAGGTTATAAAAAATGGGTCCCACTTTCTTTTGGAGCGCAACCTTGGATAGAAAAGTTGTTTCTTTGTTGTTGTCTCGATATGTATGCTTGAAATTTAACATGGAGAAGGATGTTTGTAGATTTCAAATCCTTTCCATCCAGCCAAAGAGGGAGGAGACCTGCAAGTTGTTTTTGTTATTGAGCCAGTCTATGACTTAAGGACTTAAGGACTGCATATCCCAGGTCTGAAATGTCGACTTAATTAACCTGCATATAATGAAGCCAAAAGTCATTAATATGTAACACCAATGTCACAATCAATGATAATAATCGTCATATAAAATAAAATATAATTTCACTAAAGTATTTATGGGTAAAAATTTACAATTAAATAGGATTTCAAATAAACTCATAATTCAATACCATTTTTATAAAATAGTACTATAATATATTATAGTTAATTATGATTACTTATATATTATTGGAAACTTTTCATTAATTTCCTTTGTAAGTATAGTGTCATTCTTGAAATGAATGTGATCCTAAATATAGTCAATAATGTGCAAAAAAAAAAAAAAACAATGATTTAAAATTAAAAGTGTTAATGTGTGCAATTGTCAATGCCAAATAATTACTAAATAGCAAAGTATAATAGAATACCACATCTACAAATTAAATGTTAAATAGATCATGTGTATCTCATTCGTCATTGTCATTATCCTCACTCTCTTCCTCATTCGGCATGATAGTAGTGTTGTTTTCAAAAATGTATTTTTATATAGGATCATGTTATAGGAAAAACCACCAATTCCTATTCAACCTGTCTTGGTTAAAAACACTTGGTTGTAGTGGTTTCATCCCACTTTTTTCTAGAGTTAAAACATTTTATCTCATTGTCATAATCCTCGTAATAAATTACTTTGGTCAAAGGTATATCACCACTTTCACCTAACAATAACACATTGGAAAGATGAAAAGTCCACTTGTAGAATATCTTGTATCTTTTTGTGATAACCTAACATCCCCTCTATTAGGTTCATGTCACGGGGGCTAGTATGACTAGATTGAGAGAATTCAACCTCCATTCCACAATCAAATATTATAGTCCATCACCATCATACTATGTGTGAAGATGATGCCCATATCCTCGCATAACCAAATGTACCTATGGAAATGTGATCAAATGATGATGTCATGTGTCTAGTAACCATAGTAATAAGAGAATATTACATGTTATAAATCAAATGTATAATATAAAAGGAATAAATCACTAAGCATGTTTATTACAACATCGTTGTAACCTATTCTTATGTCTAGGTTATCTTTTTCGTCATGGAGGTATCGACCAAACAAGCCATATTTTTGTCTAATTTATTATATCAATTAGCTTCTTAGACAAGTCATTTACATATTATCTTTTAAATGATCAAGATAAAACATGTTTATAATATCCAACCTTTTAAATTATTTCCTATCATTTCACCATTTTCTTATTCTTCTTTCATACAATGCAACCTAAGATCAATTTTCCTCTGTGTTGTAAACAAGGAAGTTGATAATGAAATCCATTTCTAATTTTCTTATAAAAAAAGTTATGTATTGATCACAAATAGTATATGAGAAAATTC
This sequence comes from Picea mariana, assembly GCA_032191745.1. NCBI lineage: Eukaryota > Viridiplantae > Streptophyta > Pinopsida > Pinales > Pinaceae > Picea > Picea mariana. Next base: position 47,481 of record JASDQU011441954.1, on the reverse strand, counting down.
TTGTTTAAAAAAACTATGTTGCAAAAATAAAACATAAAAAAGGGTGGCTTATTATTTAGGTTTGTAGTATCTTTCCTTCCATTTTTTCCTCATCCCACTAGTCTTTCCAAACCACTCCACCTAAAGTGTCATCAATTTGATTTATTTAATCACTAGAAAAATAAAATGAATTATAAACAATGTACCCCTCCTCCATAGATCCTTCATATTTATCCCTCTAATTAACAAAACCCTCTTTGCATGTATCTCTCTAAGAAGAATAAGAAGAACAAGCAATGACATGTGGCCACTCCTACTAATTCAACCTCATTAACTAAGTGAATTAGAATATGGATGTAGGATTCTATGAAACTCGTGGTAAATTAGAAAATGGATGTATGATTCTCGGTAAATTCCTTCTCCAACACATAAACAATGAGTTATTTATTAATGCCACCTTGGAATTATGGTCATGTGAATCTCATTTAATGTATTTTAACGTACAAATGTAGATATTTTTGATATGATGTGTCGTAAATCATGAGGAAAGATGTGATTAGATACTTTTGATATGATGTGTTGTAATACATGACGAAAGATGTGATTTAGACAACCAATCATGAGAAAAGTATAATTCAACTTAAAAAGTATGTACCAAATTAAACTACTCATATGAATGTAAATATTTATTTTTTAAAACTACAAGCCAAAAATGGATCATGTAATCCACATGGGCCCTTAGAAGGTTCAAGTGCTCATGCAATTTCAACCTCGACAATTGTCCTTCCATAGTGGTTAAGAAACGTTTAGATTGGACTCATGGAAAAAATGTACCTTCACACCCAATATGACATTCTTTGTCAAAATATAATTGTTTTCTTCAAAGTCCATAGGAAATCACCTTGTTTAAAATACCATAGGGACTAACCTCTCCTCTACGTTTAGGATGTTTTTGAAGCCATAAGATCCTTCCTAACACCCAACATGTCATTTTTTTTTAATGATAAGTACTTCCACAAAGAAGATGAAACATTTTTAATATATGCCTTAGATCTAGTAAATGTGCAATCTTAAGATGCTCCCAATATAAAAGATCATAAAATACATATTTTTTCATTTCAATTGGCATTTTTTCCTCTTAGGTGTTGAAAAAATTAGGATCATCAAACATAGGTTTCTTATTTGAATGAATAACTCGACATGCTTCATCTCCTTCTCTATTTTATATTCCYTGAGCCAATCTTACAGTGTTATTTTTTATTTTTTAGGTGTAGGGGTTATCTCATATTTAGCATTGAAAATGATTTAATGTTTTGTAAGGGTGATCATGGTTTGGGAGGAAAAACAATGAGAAATCATAAATTAGTTTTCATCAATGTTCAAAGCACAAACATTTATARAAGGTCCACAACATTTGTATCGATTATTATACCTTTTTTTTTTACAAAATATGCAATGTTATTGGATAAAGAAAACATTAGTACCATCATGGAAAATGAAAAAAAAAAATGTCAAATAACATAATGGGTATAAGMAAATCAATCAACATACTTACCATAGAAAACTCTTGATCCTAGATAATCATGTGTGGTGTGTGCATATACACCATACACATACCATTGAACATAAAAACCTTTCATCGGAATGCCTCTTGATATGTTTATTTTTTCCTCGTACTCTTGATATGTTGCTTACATGTACGCCTTCCTATAATTACTTCAATTCACTAATCAAGTGTTGTAGGTAGACAACCATCCTCTTGACTTGTCTTCTCCCTTGAACTATAAGATCCAACATAAGATGTTCATTCTTCATGGACAACCATGGGAGAATATTGTTATTGATGAATACAACTAGACAAACACAATACTTGGTGTTAATAAATATGGAAAGATATGGTTTAACTACGTCCATTGCAATGCTCAATCGTAGACTTTGTATTTCATATTTTATTTCTCAAGCCATGTATCCTATATATGCCTCATTGTTATTAAATCATATAGGATTTTCATAATCCCAAGCTTACTTCTATGTGAGGCATGCCACCCTTGAAACCTTACTAATTCATTACCATCAAAGATCCTTTGAATACTTGGGACTATAGGCATGTGCCTCAATTTCTTATGTGGAAGATATATTTTACCTTGTTTTTTGAATTTGTGATACTAGTCATGTCCACCTTTATAAATCAGATTTTTTCCTATGTAATCATCTATGTAAATAATACAATCATTTGAAGAAGCATGATATGATACGTACTCAACACCCATTAAAAATTGTTTTTTCCTCTTCACAGTTGCTTGAGAGGACATTATCATTGGGAATGACATCATCTTTGAATAACCTGCCACTTGTGAGGAATACCAATTTAAAATATCATTGAATAGATGACTATATCCCTTATAAATTGTGTATTACATGATGACATTTGTTAAAATAGAGGTAACTTCAATTTGTTTTCCTCAACAATGCCAAGAAACATGTGTCTGACATACCATACATTGCTTTAGAGTTGTTTGATAGCATGGTTTTTCCTAATTGGGTAGATTTTGACCCATTTTCAAAAATAGCAGTGGTGGAAGTAGTTCTCAATTTTTGGAAAAGGAACAACATTCCCTCAAAGGCATGGGTATCCTCTAAATGATCATCCATATCAACTTCAATATCATTTTTTTCATCCCCAACATGTGAAGAACCAATGGTATTGTATATGTTTTGAATCAATAGCTCAGCTTGAAGTGGGAATTGATTAGGTGGTTGATGAAACCATGCTTAGTATGTGTCCTCATTTATTTCTTCTCATTTAGAAATCTTCTCTCAATTTGACATCACGGTGGGTGTCACAACCCCATAGGATGCCTAATCAAATATTGTGATCATTCACCTCATGAGGGTGTGCAACACCACGACAATACTCTCTTGGTTGCTTGGCACACCAAGAATACTTCATTCAGACTACGCCTCTTAACCTAGAGCATACACATACTCAGTTCTAGGCTATCAACGAGTCACACTCATACTCTAGTGCAAATCTTTCTTACTTAGACAATTGTTAACACAGTTTAAGACTTAGTCTTATTTAATCATGCATCCATGAACATGAGAATCCAAGAGAACAAATATGGAACAAAATGAAGAAAAACACAGAAATAGTGTGGGCATCACAAACCATGCCTAACACTAAGCTAAGTCTTTGTTATTGTGAAACAGTTACAACATGAGCACTATCGGCTCGATTTACAACATCACAGATTCAAACGACTTGCCTCACCTCGCCAAGACACTCAAGAACATATTCATCACACCAAGACTCTCTATCGTAGTTGTCTCCACAACCACCTATGGTGCACCTCAGACGAGCCCACAAATGCAAACTTGTTGTCCTTTCATTTCCGCAAACTTTCACCAAGCTAACATAGATTTCGGTTCTGCCTCACACATGCCTCCACAGACCTGCATTTTCATACTTCCCCAAAACCTTCCAAAATGTCCAACTCTTGACTACATGTATTCCACCTTGGCAAATCTACCTCAGTTCGTTTCCGTAGACTTGCCTCATACTTTCTCTCCAAATCTCTTATCTGAAATGCTCTATGCCTCCTTTGGTTGTGTGCTCTTGCTTTTATATAGACTCTAAGAGTCACTTGTGCAAAAAATCATGTCTCTTGGGTGTGTCATGCCCCATTGTGAACCCACACTCAACCAACTCGTCGTGCCCCTCTGTGGACCCGGTGCACCCATCCAAAGCTCGTGCACCCATCGGTCATTCATCCCTTGGACCAACACACCCCATCCTTGGGCATGCGCCCCTTTCCTTGTGCACTCTTCATGTTGATCGCCATGACTCCTCTTGGGTGTGATGATTGGGTCGTCCAACCTCTCTAGTGAACCCATGTTGCCAAGTGCAAATGGGTCCACTCCTTGGGCATGCTCCCAAGTTTCCCCACCCTTTCCAAAACACAAACCAAGTCTCTGTCAATCGTTCTAAATCAAGTAAGGTGTGTGCCCCCTTGATGTCGCATGTCACCATCGTGAACCCAAGTTTCTCCTACCCACACCCAAACATCTGTGTTCTCCCAATTGATCGCTTCTTCCTTTTGCTCTTCATTCACTCTATCATCGAATCTTCCCAAGGAGCGCAGACTCTCGGTGGGTGTCGTGGGAGACCTTACATCATCCCCCACTCCAAGTTGTTGTTGTCCCTGGAAACATCTGTTGATTTCCATGGCATTTATGCCCCGTCTTTGAATCTTGTCACCACCCAATGATTGTTTCTTCCTCAATTGTTGTTGTCAAGGAAACTCCCCTTATGGATTTCTACAAAGTGTGCTCAATTTTTGGATGCTCTTGACCCATGATGTCTTTGATACTTAAAATTTGTTGTTTGTGTGTCATGTACATTAGATCCTCTTAAGTTTCAAACTAGTTGGGTGATCAATCTAACTGTTGCGTTCATCGCTAGAGAATGTATGTCTCCACATCCAACAAACCCTTTTCTGTCTACCTCATTATCATCCTGTCCAACTCCTATTGATCTTGTTGAGTCACCCACTACAGTCTCAACCTATTCTTCTCACTTTGTCAAACCCTTTTGGTTCTAGAGAACGTCCTGCCTCTTGCCTCATTTTGGTAAGTCACCTCCACAACCCATTTGTTTTCTTGCAACTTCCTTACTTGAGTCTTTCAATGACACTTCCACTATGCATCATCATTTGTGTTTCTTTTTCCCAACAACATGTTTCAATTTTCTTCGTTTAGAAGGAAGAATGTACCCAATAGCCACCACTAAAGATATTTTCATCCATCGTGTTTGACTTATGCTTTGTGCGCAAGTATCGCATGACCAAACAAGCTTCCTTCGATGTGCATCCCAACTCTTCAACTTGTTCTGCAGTAAGTTGGAAGTCGTATATTCCCATGGATTTCCTACAAAATTTCATGATCGTTGTTGGGTGTTGGTCTTCATCTCCTACCTCTTTCACATATGTCTCCAAATTTGGTTGAGTAAGTGCCTCTACACATTGTCTCGTCTCAACTCTTGTAGTTTCTGTAGTGGGTAATTCTGCTACCCGATCTTTCACAACATCCATAATCTATTGTTGATGACGATTCACTTGGTCATGTCCCTCTTTCTCCATTGAAAGTGAAGAGTTTAAATCTTTCTTACACTCACGTTCATGGTTCTACAGGTTCTTCAATCRACCAACCTTCCCCATGGTTTTCTTTACCRAAGTCTTTGTCATTGTTTTTTGTTTCTCTTCTTGTCCCAAACTACTCACAGATGTTGTGTGTGGATGACTTATGGTTGTTGTGTCACGTTGCAAGGATTATCGGTGCTCCCACRRAATTMTTCTATTAACCTGATCACRGAGATCCTAGGCATCCTCTTGATMTTCATCTTCATCTTTAGGGGTGCGCTTGGTGTTCTGGCCTCATCCAAGAATACTAAGAAACTTTCGTGAATGAGTGGAACTGCTTTGGAAAGTATGAGAAAGTACAAGCCCAATATCATCGCATGATATTCCAATGGAGTTACCAATATATCCATGTTGCCAAACCACTCCCCAACTCCCAATGGCATTGAAAGAACAATCCTTGTCGTCGGCATCGTTGTTGACTTCAACACTTTACACGTTCCAGTGCAACTTTCAGGTTTGCGATGAAGAAACTTCATGGCTCGTTCACTCACAAAAATATTTGTTTCCCTGAAGTCAACCAAAGTTTCCATCTTCAACCCACTTACTGTTGTGTCCACAAAGAAGAGTCCTTCAATTGCTTCACTTTGTGAAAATTGCCCTTGACCTCTTGTCTTGAACTCTTGCATGCATTCCACCAAAGTCTCCATGACTTCATTCATTTCTTCCATCAATTTATGCACTTGAACTATGTCTTCCAAGGTTTTTGGATCCTTTGTTGTTGATGTGAGTCGAGCTTCCTCCTCAACCAACAAAGCCAACTTCCCTTACATTGGACAGTTCCTCATAAAATGATTTTGCAAACAGAGATAACACTCAATCAACCTACCTTTCCTCACGAGTGGCTTGGATTGATCCTTTGTTTCTACGTTGTCTTTATGTTGGATCCTCTCCTCACTGAGTACACCCAATATAGTTGGCGCCAAGGTCTCATTCTTCTCTGTCAATGCCTTGAGTTTATTGATCTTAGACTTTATATGTGCATCAAATTTTTCCATCTTCTCCAAATCTCTTGGAGATTATCTAACCATTGAGTTGCATTGTCTCTCTTGACCTTCCAAGCTTCATCACTTGCACCATCCATCTCATTGCTTAACCATCATCACTTGAACTTCTCAAGATTTTTTTGCAACTCCTATGTACTATCTCAAGTCTACAAGGACTCATCTGTTCATCTACACACCCAAGTGTTTAGTTCACCCTTGCAAACTTTTCCCTTGGTATGCATATGTGCATAGGCTTGTTCTCAAACCACCTATGATGGAACAACCCATCTTGTTGAACCGTTCACCAAGGTTTTCACCCAAATCTACATTCAACTATGTGTTTTGTTATGCAACAAGTTATGTGGAAGCCCTATTTTCGCCCACATTTTCCAAGCGCTCATTTCACCCATGGAACTCTCCTCTTGGCCTACTAAATGGGTGCTCCCATGTATGCTCACAAGTCATGAATTTTTTCCTCAACTTGCCCCTTCACTTTCTTCACAAACCATCATGTCTACACTCAGGTTGCCTCTGCAATGGGCCAGTTCATCGAACCCTCACCAATCATGTACCCAAGCTCTCTTCCAAACAAGAGTGCCACCCCCCCCACCATTACTTTTACTGCAATAGTGGAAATGAGCCAAATATGATATGATACCACATGTCATGATCCCATAGGATGTCTGAATAAATATTTCGATCGTTCACATCCTAATGGAATGTGGCACCACAATGATTCTCTCTTGGTTTCTTGGAAAACCAAGAATACTTCATCCGGACTATGCCTCTTCACCTAGAGCATACCCATACTCCATTCTAGGCTACCGATGAGTCACACTCATACTCTAGTGAAAATCTTGCTTACTTAGACAATTGTTAACACAGTTTAACACTTAGTCTTATTTAATCATGCATCCATGAACATGAGAATGCAAGAGAAAAACTACAGAAAAAAATGAAGACAAACACAAAAATAGGGTGGGTAGCACAAACCATGCCTAACACCCAACTAAATCTTTGTTGTTGCAAAACAGTTACAACATGAGCACTACTGACTCGGTTTACAACATGACAGAGTCAAACTACTTGCCTCACCTCACCAAGACACTAAAGAACCGTTCCATCACACCAAGACTCTCTGCCACAATTGTCTCTGCAACCACCTGCGATGCACCTCAAATGTGTCCAAAATCGCAAATGTGTTTTCCTTTTGTTTCGCATACTTTCACCAAGATAACAAATATTTAGGTTCTACCTCACACATGCCTCCACGGACCTTCGATTTTATACTTCCCAAAAACCTTCCAAAACATCCAAATCTTGGCTACTTGTTTCCATCTTGGCAACTCTGCCTCAGTTCATTTCTGTAGACTTCCCTCATACTTTCTCTCCAAATCTCTTGTCCAAAATTCTTTATGCCTCCTTTCATTGTGCACCCTTGCTTTTATATGGACTCCAAGATTCACTTGTGTGAAATGTCATGTCTCATGGGTGTGTCACACCCCTTCAAAACCCACTCTCAACCAACTCATCACACCCCTATTTGGACCTGGTGCACCCATCCAAATCCCGTGCGCCCATCGATTGTTCATCTCTTGGACCGGTGCGCCCCTTGCCTTGTGTGCTCTTCTTGTTGATCATCGTGACTCCTCGTGGGTGTGTCGATGGGGTCGTCCAACCTCTTTAGTGCACCCATTTTTTCTAGGGCAGTCAGGTCCACTCCTTGGGCATGCTCCCAAGTTGTCCCTCCCTTTCCAAAATTCAACCCAAGTCTTTGTCAATCGTTCTAAGGAAAGTAAGGTGTATGACCCCTTGATGTCGCACATCACCAGCGTGTGCCCAATGTGCTTCTACTCACACCCAAACATCTTCATTCTCCTAACCGATTGCTTCTTTCTTGTGCTCTTCATCTGTTCCATTGTTGAATCTTCCCAAGGAGCGTATGTGCTTGGTGGGTGTTGTGGGAGACCTTATAGTGGGTGCATTGGAAGATGATAGACAAGTCACTCGTCATTGGAATAATTATTGAAGAAATATTGAAAATTAAATAAATGAATTATTAAAGTCAATGCATTTAGTATGTTGACACATTATAATAAGCATATATTAGTAGTATGATTAAAATATTNCATTGTTAATCCAAGAACACAACTAGTTCATTTTTTTCTTACACCCCAAAGGGATATATAAAGTTAATTATAATGCAAGATGCCTTTTGTTGAGTGATAGGTGGTTTAGGAAGTTATAGTTGATTAATATCTCGTCATTGGGATATGAACTACATATTGCATGCAAAACAACAAGTATTTATGCCTTCCTTTTCATAAATAACTCATTCTCATTGGAGTGTCCTTAAACAAACAATTTTCTTTGAGAAATGAGAATTTAAATCTATTTGTGAACCTTACATTGTTGCCATGAGTGCATGGACAACCATTAATATATAATAGGTTTTTCCTCTCAAAGTTTCCAAAAGTATTATCATTCATGTACAAACTATACATGGATATTTTGTGTTTGTATTTAATAATATTCAAGTAAACATATTGACTATGTCGAGGACCACAAAATGGCATAAGTGCTACTGACTACTTGCAAGGAAAAAACATGTGAAAGGCCCAAACAACCCAAATTTCTAAGTATACTCTAGACTTGGTAAGCATGTAATTTTTACCACAAAAAGAGAACTCAATCCCAACATCAATCACATGGAAGGATGATAACCAAGCACCATACATAGTATGATTATAGGAGGCTCATTTTTTACTTTTCCATTTAATATGAAGTGAAAGTTCCTCGTTACCCTCTAAAAATTGAACTAACCATAGTGTGTATTTGGACATCATTCCCCTCATAGCATATAATGTTTTGACCTTCTAATATATATGATTTGGATAGTATTGATATTGCATCATGCTTCACTAGAATTCAAAGTTGACTCGATAGAAGGAGATGGAATGGAAATTTAAAATTAACTCAATTGATTTGGCTTCATGAGATAAAAAAATAAGCACATGGAAGAGTTCCTATGTGTTTTTCTATATATCCTATTGAATCCTTAATGATAGTGGGAGGTATCAAGTTGTCAACTTAGGGTATTTGATCATTCACATAATGGGATAATGGGACACATATAGGGCTCATATTCAATAATTTATAATTTTAAAAAGCCCATACCATTGGGATGTCACAAAATAGATCCAATGCATGGTGAAGTACCCCTAACCTAGTATTGTTGCTTGAGTATGGCATTCTATAGTTGGTATGAAAAAGTGGTTCTCCATTTTCATCTATTATATCCATGTGTTATCTTACTTTGAATAAGATCTTGTGACATTTTATCATAGAATGAATTGGTGGAATGATCCGGATTTATGTAGGAACACAATGAAATACAGAAATACACATAAACACAGAGGTGCAGCGGAAATAAGACTTCATTTCATTAATAACAAATGACTTAAATATGCTTATAGACAGAATGGAAATAAACTAGCTAGGGCATTGGTAGCTTATCTCTGAGAAGAGATGTGGCCGCTACTCGCATCCGTGAGAAGATCTATCTGAGGCCTACAACGCTCGAGACAAAATAACATCGTTAGATGCTATTTTGCGACAGCCACATACCCAAAAAAACATCGTTTAGGGCCTCAAAATGACCTCGAAAGTTCAGGACCCGAAAAAACTGCTAAAAATAGTAAACTGTGTGAAAACTGAAAAACTGAAAGAAGCAATGGTGGGGGTCCAAGTGGAATAGGTGGGTGGCCACCAATATCCACCTAGATCATTCCTCCCCCCTTAGGAAGCAATGGTCCCCATTGTGTTGAGTTCCTCCATGAGATGAGGAAACTTCTGCTGAACTTTGTCCCTGGTGAGCCATTTGCCTTGGTGAAGGAGTTGGCCTGCTTTGACAACTCGATATAGCGGTATCCTTTGTTTTCAGGTGTGCTTGATCTGTGTATCCATGATCTGATCAGTTCTGGCTTGTTCCATGCAGTCTAGATTTAACTCTGTTGGTGTGAGTTGTTCTGCCATGTCG
>JASDQU011441953.1:19950-34410 GCA_032191745.1 Picea mariana | reverse complement strand
TTTTACCAACGTATGCTTACCTAAGACGAAGTGGCGAAATTTTTCAACAACTTTAACAAGAGTGAAAGCATGTTTTTCAATAAAAGAATATTTAAACTCATCATTAGACAAGCTTTGACTCATGTAAGTCACTCGTTTTTCATTACCTTGGTCATCACCTTACATGAGGATAGCATAAACTACTTCCTCTGTGGAATTAGTATATATCATAAATTCCTTCTCAAAATCCAGCTTTGCTAGAACTGATGCAGAACTCATTGCTTTCTTGATCCCTACAAAATCATTTTCAACATCATTTGTCCAAGAAAAGGAACGATCTTTCTTAAAAAAATTATGAATTGGCTTGACCATTACAACAAAATCAAGAACAAACCTACAGACAAAGTTAATAACCCCCATAAAAGCTTGAACCTCCTCCTTGGAAGTGGGAGAAGGAATATTTAGGATAGTAGCAATCCTTTCAAGATCAATACTTATTCCTGAGTTAGAGACAATGTGTCCAAGGAGCTTGCCCTTGGTAACGATGAAAATAGACTTAGAAGGATTTAGAGAAATGACAAATTTCCTGCATCGCATGAGAATTCTTTTAAGATGACCAAAATGATCTCATCGATTTTTAGAATACACARTTAAGTCATCAAGATAGATCTGAATGATCTTGCCGATCAAATTGTCAAAAGCTATTTGCATAGCTCTTTGAAAAGTGGCACTTGCATTAGATAAGCCAAAAGTCATACGTTCATAAGAAAAAGTGCCCCAACAAGAATAAAAGTGCTTTTATATTTATCTGCCCTTTTTACCTTGACTTGATTGTAACCAGAGAAACCGTCAAGTAAGGACATCATCTGTGACCTTGCAACCTGCTGCAAAATCTTTTCCATATTAGGGATAGGAAAGTGATCTTTTATACTAGCCCAATTCAATGCACGAAAATTTACGCATAATATAATTTGACCAGTTGTTTTTTGAAAGGGAACCAAATTGGAAACCCATTCAAAATACTTAACCGGGAAAATGATCCCAACCTTCAAGAGTTTTTCCAACTTCTTTTGAATAGTTTCTTCCAATGCAGGGTTAATGGGTCTTTGTTTTTGCCTAACTAGTTTTATGCCCTCCTTGATAGGAATGACATGTTGTATAAGAGCAGGATCAAAACCACAAATATCCTCATAAGACCAAGAAAAAGCATCTTGAAATTCACCAAGGAGTCTGGCGAACTTCAATTTTTCTTCATCAGAACATTGGGCACCTATTTTAACATTCTTTGGAGACTCGAGTGTTCCAATGTTCAAGGAAATGGTTTCACACACTTTCCTTTTCGACTCCTCTTCTTTATGTTTCTCTTAGTAACCTACATCACTCAATGAAAATGAACTTTCTAGAGGATTCAAGCCTTTAGGAATCTTGTTATCTTCTATTGATATAATTTCCTTAGGATTATAAGGTTCATTTTGAATGAAAGCACATATTCTTTCATCAGTAGGGAAGACCTGCCATGACTCTATATTGTCAGGGATATGTGGATGATACATAGATTGAAAATTACAATCAGGTCTTTGTGGTAGAAGTTGCTGATTAGGAGAGGCTGCAAAAACAACTAACCGATCAACCATTGAGTTCAATTCCCTTTTAACATGAGTGATGTTGAAAGATAGTAGGTTCCAGATAAGCGCCCAAACAATTTGGGTGTAGCGTTTCATTAACTTGTTGCTAGGAGAGTATATCTTACATATAAGGTTCACAACAAGCTCGAAATCCACAAAAAATGTAAGGTGACCACAACCCAGATTATAGGCATTTTCAATGCCTAACAATAATGCTTCAAATTCAGTGACATTGTTTGTGCAAGCAAACTCTAACCTATAGGAAAAGTTATGAATTTTTCCCACAGGAGAGTACAAGATAATACCAACTCTGTTTCCTTCATTGGAGCATGAACCATCAAAGTGCATATGCCACATCCTGTCGTCTAAGTCGATTTGTTCCAAGGTAGTGTTATCCTCACCGACAAAGATGGAATACACTCCTAAGTCCTCCTCAATATAATTGACATTAGGTTGTGGGACACTTTCTATGTAAGGTGAAATTATTCCCTCTTTGAGGACTATGATATTTTTACCATTCCGAGGAACGAATAAGTGTGTCCCATTGAGTGAGAGGTATCCACCTATCAAAGCTTTTCAATCTCTTCCTAAGATGATCGAGTAGGTACTTACTGGCATATCGATTACCTGAATATTAAGGGTCGTCCTTATTTCAAGGTGTGCGCACAANAGGAACGAATAAGTGTGTCCCATTGAGTGAGAGGTATCCACCTATCAAAGCTTTTCAATCTCTTCCTAAGATGATCGAGTAGGTACTTACTGGCATATCGATTACCTGAATATTAAGGGTCGTCCTTATTTCAGGGTGTGCGCACAAAACCAAGGTCACATCCTTGATTTCACCTTTGGTCGTTTGTTGTAGACTATTATAAGAGAGCATGCTTCTGGCATTTTCATTTGTACAAGACAATCCTAGCTCTTCCATAATAATCTTCGACATTACACTTGGGCCCGAACCGTCGTCAATAAGGAAACAATGAGCAATCTTATCCATAATCTTTACAGAAATATAAAATGGGGGGTTTTTTACAGGGTGTCTAAAGTTATGTACACCTACTTTATTTACAGATGAATCCTCTTCATATACCTCTTCAAAGAGGTTGGATAGAATGGAATCTTTTCCTTCCATGAAAATTTTTAGATGCTTCTGTTGTTACGACAACGATGTCTAGGAGGGTTGCATCTGCTTTGATGTTGGCCAACTGTTTTAGAATGTTATATTTGGAAGATAGGAGAGGGGAGGTAGTTCCTTGACTGTCAGGATCCTTAGGAACCTGAACATTAGCAACCGGTGAAGATGAGCTTGGGCTAGAAGAATTGCATGGAGGATCATATTTGCTTTTAGGAGCATAGGATTTATTTTTAGTATTTATGATCATAACATCCTCTGGTTCTGCAAAGTCTAGAACAACAATAGTAGTTTCAGGTCTCTTACCAAATATTTTATCTTTGGAACTCTTCTTTACCTCACATGTACTTTCCTCATGATGTTCCTCGCAAAAATTACACCAACTACTAGGCATGATAGCTTTAGTCTGAAAAATATTTTTTTTTGGATTTATAAAGGGGGGTGCTGAAGAAGATGAAGCTCCAGGGGTAAGAGAGGAGATATTTCCTTTTCGCTCATACGCTCTCATTCGATTATTCATGTCTTGTAAAAGTTGTAAGAGGGCGGACATGTTTGTCTGTTTAACTGAGTCTCCCTTAGGAAGACCTGTTCTTTCAAGCTGTTCTTCATACTCTAAACAAGTATGCAGAGCAGAACTGAGGTTATCAATGGATTTTTCCTCAAGCCTATGACGATAGGGGGAAGGTAATGCATTATAATAATGCATGAAAGAGGCTTGGTTCTGAGGTCGAATGAATTCAGGGATTTGATTGTATAACTTGGTGAAACGCAAGTTGAAGGACATGATAGTCTCACCATCCTTATAAGCGATGTTATTGTATTCCCGTAACTACTCAGCTAGGATTTTGGATTGCCCATAGGAATATTTGAACCAATAGACTAACTCCTCCCAAGTAGATAAAATCTTAGGAGGGAAATCGAATAAATCAGCCGTAGCCTTCTCTTCAAGGGAATTCACAAATAAGTGCACACAAGTATCGTTGTCGTTGGCTCCTATGTTGTGACAGGAATTAGAAAATTCCACCAAGTGTTCATTCGTAGTGACAATGTTATTCCCTGATAACCTAGGGAGATGCTCTTTGAATTTAGGAAGTGGATGAGTAGCAGGTGCCAGGTTAAGAGAGGAGGAAACATTCCACGGGGTGGTTGTAGCATCTTCTTCAAACTGAAAAAGCCCATACTTTTTAATGACTTTGATGGGATTTGTGGTAGATTGGACATGGACTTGGTGACTATATAAGTTACCAATCACTGATGAAGCTGAATATTGTGATGAAGAAGCACCTCCAGTGCCATAAGATCCACCACTAGATGTCGTATTGTGAATGATAGGTAAGGGAAAGAAAGATGAACTAGATGAATCAGACAAGGTTCTCCTTAGAGTAGTTTGTTGGGTTGATAACACAACGTTCCTTCTTCCTATTTCACCAATAGGATTAATTTCCGATGATAAATCTCTTCTTCTCCTAGAAAAATGAGGGTCTAAGGACATGAAAAGAAGATCAAAACTGAAGGAAAAAGAAGGCTATGGATGATTCCTAAGCTGTCTTTTCCTAGTTTCCCAACATTCTTGGGCACTTATGTCTTGTTCAATTGTTTCCCATGAGAGATTAAGCTCAACCCAGGTATTAGCAATGTCTAAGATGGTATTAAACACGTTTAAAACAATGTTGGTCTAATATTTAAGACTGAGCTCAATATTAGGCTGCCTTGCAACATGAACAATTATTAAGAAATGAAACAGTCAAAGAATTGATATCAGAAAAGTAGATATATTCAATGATAATCAAGCATAAAAATCAACCAGAGAGATATGGAAGATTTCCCCAGTATGGTCGCCAAATAAATGTTGAGGAAAAGATATGAAATAATCTTACTCAAGAATTTTCAGATCTCGCTTGGCTAAGTCAAGATAGATGAGAATATCACCCTATGTTTATAGCCTCAAAATTTGTTTCCTAATCCACAAGTATTAGTTATAAGGGCTTCGGATGATTTTTTTATAAATAAAAGATTGCTGAAAAATTCAACATTTTTATAATTTTCTGAATATAACAGATGCAAAAGTAAATGTGGAGAAAAAATACCAAGTCACAATTTAACACAAATGAGACAGAATAGCAATCACTTATTTCATTCCAAGAAATCACAATAATCGTTCTCTTTACAAAAATCCTTGAGGGAGTTTGGACCAAAGTCAAATTTAGATGTCCCCGATGAAAACCATACAAAAGGACTTCTGACAAAAAGTAAAAGCTGAACTTTAAAAGATGGATCAACTTGCCACAGATTGTTTCCCACTCGACTATGCACAATATCCTTTATCAGTCATGAAATTTAATTCATAAACATACAAATCTACACAGACTATCAAAGATAGATGAACACCTCTGAAAAGAAAGTGTCTGAATCATGTAATTCAGCCTTGAATCTTGCTGTCTACAATAGGACACTGTTGTCATAAAAGAGAATTAGGCTTTCAATGAATTAAAGAATGAATGAAAACTGAACTATCTCAATAAAACTCAAGAGCAGACCTTAGTATGCTTTCTCCTTCTATTCTCCTTTTGCCTTTAATCAGTCAAATTTAGTTGAAGTAGTTCAACTGCTTCTTTTAGTTAAGTTAACTAAAACTCAATTAACTTTTAGTTTAAGGAAAAACTTAATATAATAATAATAAGGGTCTTAAATAAATAATAACTAGTAGGTGGGACCCCTTGTGACTCCCTTTAGTTTCTTAACAAGAATAAACACAACTAATCAATCAATCAAACACATCCCTCCTTGTGGCTCCCATCATCATTCTCATAATTTGAAAATTAACATCAATGATATTTTAAACCATATCCAAAAAATATAATATCCAAAATATCCAAAAAATAGTGTGATGTCCAAAAACTTCATCAGTCAACTGTCCTCAACAATCAATAAATAAATATACTCAAAAACCATATTTTCCACTTTGGGAGACAATTTTCCCTTTGTTGCTATTATCTGCCTTTGATTTCTCTGAATTAGCCTTAGGCTATGTGGAGCCTTTAGGCTTGATCTCATTGATAACATGAGAGCAGTCATCTCTCAAGTGCATGCAGGATGAAATGGATTTGGCGGAATCAATTGAGGTAGAGGAGGGGGCATCAACAACTATTCCTTTATCATGTGCATGGTGGGCTTCGGTTTTGAGTCTCTTGCTTGTGTCGGAAGACTGTGTAGGTGAGTGCGCCGGGGCAATTTGGACAATTGGGTTAACCGGTGGAGGAGGAGCAGGTAGAGACAAATTAGGCTAGCCATGATGTTGGGAGACTGCTGAGTGGACAATCTCTTTCCATCCGTCATTTTCAAGGACTTCAGGTTGTAATGAGACATGAGGGAGAACTGGGATACCCGGGACATGCTAGGGTTGGAAGGGATGCCTTTCTTTCCTAGGTTGGACTACCCCTTGTCCAATCCAGTTGAAAAATCTAGTTTGGAAGAGATGAATTAACTCTTGTGGATCTGCATCAAAATGTATCGAAAATCTTGGCCTTCTAGGGCCTTTGTTCCAATTTCCTCTTCCCTTGTTATTTCGGCCATGGCTTCCTCTGCTGAAGAAGCTCATTCCTATATGCAACATTTACTAGCAACTAGCTTCTTAAACAAACCATACATGACATCTCTTTAAATATGAAACAAAGTTTGGCTCAACAACACATTTGAATCATGCAATCCAATCCATAAAAATCGTTTAATACTTGTCAATGAGCAGGGGGTGAATAAGGGTTCTGGGATATCTGAGGGGTTGTATTGAGCGAAAAGTGATCAAATGAAAGGGAGTAGATCATGATTACTGCTCAAAAAATGATTAAACAATCAACTGTGTTGTAATAACAAAACATATCAACTGTAACTCATCTCTGTGTCATACTTTATTTGCTGTAATATAGAGTTTCCATTTAATTATAATTTAATTTTAAGAACAGGGCGTGCAAAGTGAATCTGGGAATGTGAGGGGATTCATAATGTGCGAAAAAGTGAGAGAATGGCAGGGAAGTTAATGGATATTGTTCATAAAACAAATTAAGTAATCAATAATCATAACTCTGTACTAAATTCAATCCAAAAAACATCAACACCACACCAACATTTACTGTGTATCAAATTGTTTGTTGTTCCAACATTTAAATTTCCCAGAATTCATCAATTCATAACAGTCTGTGCAACCATAACTCATAACCAAAACAAACCTTCCATTCAACAGTCCTGTTTGAGACAATGATGATCTTTTATTTCTTTGTCTTCCTTTTAAGAATTAAAAAATATGCACAACAATATGCTCAACCTCTATCCCATAATGCATCACTATAATAATCAAGATCCACTGTCTACCAATTTACAATTAGGCCTAATTAAAATATACACAGGTTCTTTTTTCAAATACGAACAAACTTCCAAAATATGCCTGATTACACATAGTGTTCATCATATCAATCAACAAGGTGTTGCAACGAAACCATAGTCAAGATAAAAACTGAGCCTTATCACTATTGATATAACCATTTATAATCTGCACGATGCTCCAATAATATATACGAGGCGAACATAGCCAATCACACACAGACACCACTTTCAAAATTAACCATAACCTTGATCAGGCCTAGCAAAACACACAAGTATTTCCAATTTCAATCAAGACCACGCTAGTATAAACACCATAATGAAAGGAGACAATTCTCGACTGTATATAATTGCCCATTCCCATTTTAACTGTTCAACCAATTTTATSATAAAAAGATGAGACAAGGACTCGACGAAAAACCTCCATGACCATTCCACTGATAAACTTATATTTGACAACCAAGAAGATGCCCGAAGGGAGCAAGGACAGTTGGATATTAAAATCGGGCTCTGTCAAAAAMAAATGTAGGGAGACAATCAAGAGMATGCTCATCTTTTTAACAATAACACAAATAACTTGATGTCTTCAGAGACTTATCAACCACAGGTAAAATACCTTTCGATACATACACAAAAGTAAGCCACAAAGTCTTCTTATTACTCCCAATTTGAGCAACAAAACCAATAGTTAGCCACCGAGGAAAGCAAGGATGGGTAGGGTAARAAAACYAGTGTACATAGTGCGTTTATCGCTTGCAGAGGAGAGGCAAAGTTAACTGAACAATGACAGTTATTCAAAGAACACACAGAGACATAACCTCTCTGTCCATTTTCTTAAGAACCGAACAACCTAACAACAATACCAGTGATGACGCATAACGTCGAGGTATAACTTATATCACCCCACAACTATACAATACATATTAATGTTATGGCCACCCGAAGACTAGATCTTGGGATACTTCGGTGAAAATAAACTAAGAATGATCCCACGACCATGACTCTGGGTTTGAAGAAATTACACAACAACTGAATGGAAATATGAATGCGACCGGATAAGGGCTACAATCATGACTATGAGGGAACAACCAATGATAATACACAGAACGAAACCCTCCACCATTAATACAGAGCGATATGTACCACATTCACTTATTATCCACAGATACCTATCACGATATTAAACCGACTGAGCAACCAGTCAATGCACAACTTAAACAAAACCCAATTCTTTTGATTGCAATCCGAAACATTTCACAGTCATCTCAGAGAGAAATAACACACATTTACACAGTTCAAATTCCCAGGAACACACAAACCCAAGCATTACTGAGCCATTATTTGTTCATACACAAAGAATATTTCATGGATGGAGAGAAAAAGAACCATACCTGTAACAAAACACTTAAAAGGGCGAGTTGGCCGAGCCTCTTCCAAGAGCCTGAAATGCAGAGCTTCACAACCAACAGACCGAAAATGCAACAAGGAACATTACTAGGGTGACGGTCGATAGGGGGAGTATGGAGTGACATGCAGTAAATGCACATTGCTTCCATCTCCTGGCCTATTCAATTTGAAGTACGAGACAACCAAACATTCACCAATCAATCAAACCATGTATTCAATGCCCAAACATTTGAAATCTGCAACAATATCCTTTGCATAGTGCGCCACCCAAACATTTACACGTTAAACCTTGCCAAGTTCTATGCCATCATACATATTGCAATGCTATATGCGCCCAAATCACATCTAATGAAAATCGCATAACCACTAACCAACCATAGTATAATATTTAGGACTAACACTAACATCCTTTTACTTTTCCATTTGAATTTTCATATAACCTTTTATCATAGCTCAGCGTAGATCCTTTCCCTTTAGAATTTTTTTCATAGATTTTCTTTCTTTGTTTTGACTATGTTATCACTAATATATCTCTTGTATATATGTGTCTAGGTAATCGATCACAATGATTAGTGACATGGTTAAATCATAGCAACTAGAAATATATGCCCATCATAACAAAAAATGCTTTGAATTGCAGAAGCATTCCATAAAATGAATCATCCACCTTTTACTATGTCAAAAAGAAACCAAGACTGCATTTTCAACCATGTAGGACTGTGTAAGCAACATCAAAACAACAACATAAAAATGTTTGATATGTTTATCCTTGCGCCTCTACTCTATAAGGGGGTCCCACCTACTAGTATTATATTATTAGCATAGTTAAATAATAGGGCTTTAGCAATACTTTGCGGGTAGAATTCATTGTTGTGATTTTAATCGTCAACACACCCTTGGTAACTTTAGGGTTTGTTTGTTGAGAGGATGAACTTGGGGCAAAAGTAGTCTTGGGAGGACCACCCTTCCCTTTGTTTGCATAGGATTTATTTCTTGTATCAACCATCATAACATCCTCTTCTGGAGCCTAATCTAAGGCAACAATATTTGTATCAGCTTTTTTGCCAAAGGTTTGTTCTTTTGCTCTCTTGTTGACCTCACAGGTACTCTCATCATGATTATCATCACAAAAATTGCACCAAGCTCTTGAAAGAATATCCATTGTAGGGAAATTATTAGAGTGAAAATTAGTTGGTTGATTCCTAAAAGCAACTTGTGCAAAAGTTTTAGTTGGGGAAGACGTAGAGGTCACCCCATTTCTCTCAAAATAAATCACCCGATTGCTCATATCTTGTACCAATTGTAAGACAATTGACATGTCATTTTGTTTAACATAGTCTTCACTTCAAGGCTTATCCTAACCAATTGTTCCTCAAATTCCAAGCAAATTTGTAGTGTATATCCTAGATTATCAACATTCTTTTCTTCAAGCCTATGTATATAAGTAGTAGGTAAAGTATTATAGTAATGCATCAAAGCGACATGATTATGAGGTTTGATAGTGTCCGAGATTTGATTATACAATTTTGTGAAATGTAGATTGAAAGATTTGATAGTTTCACCCTTGTTATAAAAAAATATTATTGTGTTCTTTGAGCTTGTTTGATGGACTTTGAGGCTGTCCATATGTCAATTTAAACCAACATGAAAATTCAACCCAAGTTGGGCAAATCTTGGGTGGCAATTCAAAGAAGTCAATTGCAACTTTTACCTTTAATGAGTTGACAATACATGTGTCATTCTCATTTCCCCCAATGTTATGACATGCATTAGAAAATTTAATAGGGTGTTCATTGACCGATATAGTACCATTTCCAAAAAACTTGGGCAAATGGTCTTTAAATTTAGGTAGAGGAGTTGTGGTTGCAGATAAATCAAGAGGAGAAGATACATGCCATGGAGTGGTATTTAAATTTTCTTCAAATTTGAATAAACCAAATTGTTTCATGACCTTAGCTAGATTTGTAGTTGATACAACGAGATTGTAATGGTTGTACATACTTCCTATTAGGGAAGATGTTGAAGCTTTTGAATATGTAGAACCACTAGTACTACTAGAACCACCACTAGATGAAGTCATTGTGGGTTGCCTAAGAGGAAAGGAGACTAAAATACTTGTTATTTCTAAAGAAGAATATGAAAAAGATCTTATGAGTTTAGATGGGATATTACCAACAATTTCTTTCTTCCTTCTTATTTCTAGGAGAGGATCAAATTTAGGAGATTGACCTCTTAAACATCTAGAAAGATGAGAATTAGTGGACATAATAATATAAATTATTGAGGAGGCATATTCTGAGCTTACCTCTAAAGGGATTCTCTTTGATCATGAATTTCAATGTTTCTAGCTACAACTTCCCAAGAACACTCAAGTTCTTCCCAGATATGGATAGTGTCAAAAATTAAATAAAAAATATAAGAATACATGCTTCTTTGATCAACAAACCTTAAGTCGGGTTGTTGCCGAGTAGGAAAAGTCATTAATAAAATAATACAAATCAAAATATACAAAAGAATGAAACTAAAGTGTAAAAGAATACCTCCCCAATATGGTCGCTAAATAAATGTTGAGGCGAGGAATGGAAAGTCCTCACTCAAGAATTTTTGAATCTCACTAGGCTAAGGTGATATAGGAGGGAATGTTACCTTGGGTTTATAGCCTATGTAAAAATATCAATAATCCCTCAAGAAATATGTCCTTAGGCTTGATGTTATTATCAAATTGAGTGTTTTTACTAAAAAATATAAAAAAAAATGTTTATATGAGAATGATATTAAAATTAAATGAATGAAATATATAATACATACAATTTGAAAATCAGAAATAAAAGTCTCAATTGAGAATAAATTTTTTTTTTATTAAATATATCTTTTCCGAGTTACAAAAAAATGCCCCTTTTCAAACCCCTACGAGGGTAAGGACCAAAATCAGACTTGGAAGTCTAGGATGGAATTTTAACAATCATACAAAGACAACCGGTGTCTGAAAGAAAATGACCAAGATCTAAATGCACTAGATCAACCAAGCCACAAGTCCATCAAGTCTTGACTTTGCAAAATAATCTTAATCAGAACTCAAAATTGATTCATGAATTCTAATAAAACTACACAGACCGCCAAGAGAAATGAATGATCTTTTGAAGCATGTTAAATATCAATGCTTCTTAGTTCTTTCTTATTTTCCACCTTTAGAATGATCCTACTATCAACAAGAGGATTTATCTCTTAAAGAAACTTAGAAAATGAAAGAATAAAATTCAAAAATCTCAATATGAAACAAGAGAAAACCTTATCAGAAGTGTTTCTATCTAATTCATCATGTCTTCTTTGTCCTTCTATTCTTCCTTTTATTTTCTAAAAGATAGTTCTTCAAGTAGTTGAACTACTTTTAGTTATTTAAGATAAATAAATTTAGTTAATAAATAGGACAAATAACTTTATCATAAGAATAATTAATAGAAAATATATAACTAAATAGGTGGGGTCCCCCTCTATTATGCATCTTTGATTTCAAAAGTCGATTCTAGATTTTCTTTGTTGCTCCACACTATAATCATCAACTAAAACAAAATATCAGCATCATATAGCACCATAAACATTCATTCAAAACACCATGGCATATATCACTTGTATATCTCATAAATTAAACATGATATTTTAAAGTTTAAAAAATAAATATCATGGTTTTTCCATCTGTCCCAAAATAGTGATGATAGTCAAATGTCATAATAAAAAAAATCAAACTACCTTAGGGAATTTCTTTCTGAAAAATTATCCCCTTTCCCTGATGAAGCCCTCATACTGAGACTTCTTTTCTTCCAACTAGGCTACCTCTAGATGCAAATCATTTAAACTTATCTTACCATTGCTTGCTAATTTTGTCTTGGAGTGAGTAGAGGAAGAGGACTTATCCATGCTAGTGGGGATGATTGGTTGCTTGTCTTTATCAAATTAAGACCCATGTGGTGTAGTTTTGTAATATTTTGGAGGAGGAGGAGGGGGATGCATAGACTCATGTGTAGTAACCATGTGAATTGATAATATTGGGTGAATTGGAGGAGAATGAAAAGATGCATTAATGGAAACTGTATGAACTGGGGGAGGAGGAGGATTAATGGACCATTGATTGGCACCAGAAGAAGGATTGACAAGTATACCACCCCATCCATCATTATGAGGCTGCACATGGAACTCAGGAATATTAAAAATACCATGTGAGGTTGCAAGATAACATTAGGGGGTGCTTGGGGTTGTAGCAAGCATGCTGTCCACCAAGGTTTAAATTCCCAGTTTGGATCAACGACTGAAATTCAACACAATAAACATCAAAGTGAATAGAGAACCTTAATTTCTTATGCCCCCCAAGTTGCCAAAATGTGTTAGGCAATCTGCCTCTTCTTCCTCTGTTCCCTCCTTTGTTGCTACACCTGCTGAAGAATCTCATCTATACCCATCATAGTCGAATTAGTACATACATAATCCACAATAAGATAAAACATCCAACACAAATTTTCATCATGATTAAATTGGCTTTGACATAACACAACCATGCAACAAAAATGGGAAGTGAAGGGAAAAAGTGGAAACAGGGACATAAGTACAACTTTGAAAACATTCATTCAACAACACCCAAGTCTGAAATTCGTACATGTTGATTACTACTTCCATACAAAAGACTGTCCAAATTTTATTTAAAACATGTCTGCAAGTGTTTATTTTAATATCAATCAGGCATAATAATTCCCAAGCCTTTTTCAATCATTCATACATGTTGTAATAAAACATTGCTTCTAATTAATAATGTTGCTCATACATTTCTTTCGAATTCCCTTCATCTTAATTATACAGACATGGTAAGTAGGGAAACAAGAACTTATATGAATGGGGTTTGAAGGAAATAATTTATGTAAAATGAAATTAATGAGGGATGAGTAGTCTATATAACAATCCATATGACTTTCACTACAAATGTCATCAACCAAAGACTATCTTTACTGCCTCTAACCCAAACAAATCAAAACCAACCATTTGAAAACTGCGAGTAAATAATTATTACAGCCTATCCATACCATTTTGTTCAAATCATTCTCGTCCATCAAATTGAATGGTATCTTTCCTTAGTTATGTGGATAAGGGAGAGAAGCATGCAAAATGGATTTTATTTGAGTGGGAATAAATGGAAATAATTTATGTAAAATGAAATACATGAAGGAATAGTGTGAGGTCCACATAACAACTTTAAAACTCAGTCATTATAAAATTTTAAATCATCATAAAATCATTCCTTATTGGCTATGCAATGACCTTTATTAATATATGATCTCAATTATTTCCAATTGATAATGTCGTTACACCACAACCATAAACCAAAATAGCATAAACCATGAGAGATAAGTTTACGATTATTGTCAGACCAAATATAAGAGGCATGTACCAATCTTATCATCACAACTTTGTATAAAAAATTGCCAACCATTCCATGTTGTCAAATAACAACTGATAAACCAATTATACCAAAATTTTATGCATGTATCATTTGACCAAATCTCAGTTGGACTCAAAATATTTTAACCAAAGTCACACTAAGCTGAGGGAAACATGAGGAAGACTCGTAGCTTGATTGGAATTAATGTCATCACAATTTTGAATCTAAAAGACCCGAGTTAGAGCTTATAACTACACTTATAGAGATGGGATTTCAACCTATGCTTTTGAAACTGTAATACTTAGACTTAGCTCGACCATATTTGAATTAACTATAAAACCCAATTTGTCTTTGT
Organism: Picea mariana; assembly: GCA_032191745.1. NCBI lineage: Eukaryota > Viridiplantae > Streptophyta > Pinopsida > Pinales > Pinaceae > Picea > Picea mariana. The sequence goes on along the minus strand of JASDQU011441953.1, from coordinate 20,116 downwards.
GCATGAGAAACTTTTAACCCATGACTAGAATTTAAAATGCCAAAGCCCTAATTTTCATTGAAGATTGCATGAATGTATATGATTCCAGTGACCCGTGTTCAATCTTGTGAGGCTTATTACCATATTAGGGTTCAAACCTGTCACCTGTTTTAAAAACAATAAGTCC
>JASDQU011441953.1:0-10799 GCA_032191745.1 Picea mariana | reverse complement strand
TGATTACATGTTGAGGTATAGGTTGATGCATGGTTGATGCATGGTTCAGATTTATTGGAACAGGTTTATAGTGGTATATCTCACAGTGATAGTGTGACAGTGGTTCCATCATTCTACTTCTACTTCAGGGCGATAGGATGAGGCAAGGATAGGTGGTTGTAGCCACCTTCCGGTTGTAGCCGAAGAACATAGGAGGTTGTAGCCTCCTTCAGGTTGTATCCAGATAATTGGGGAGTTGGAGCTTCCCTCAGGTTGTAGCTTGAGAAAATAGGGGGTTGGAGCCTCCTTCCAGTTGCAGGTGGAAACCAAAGGAAGTTGGTGCTTCCAACGAATTTAATTCTTCAAGACATATAAGAAAAAACATTCCGTGGTTTTATCCCGCTTTGGGTTTCCACGTAAAACACTGGTGTACTATGTATGCATATGATTGTTCATTTGTTCATTTCTCATTATTGGATGATAATTCTACATTGACATAACACTTGGATTATTTGGTTAAAAAGGATTATATTGCTCTATTACTGATTCACCCCCCCACCCCCCCTCTTAGTAATCCAACAAGCCTAGTACTAATTAACTATGCAAGTTAGACTCTAAAGCATAAATCAACCAATAATTATAACTGAAAGTTATATTAGTTGCAATTAGTTAAAACAATAGCTACAACATTAATAATATGAGTTAAGACAGTGCTAGAAATGTAGAAATCAAATTTCAACACAATGTATAATGCATAATAAACCCTAAGTGCAAGAGTAAACCAAGTGAACATTTGAAATAATTAAGGCTATGCAATTAACCATTACATCAATAAACTATAAGTACAATGCACTCGATTATAATCAGTGAACATATCATGCATATGTACAAAAATTAAGTAAATAAAGTAATTGAAAAGTGCTTGCAAGCTGACAAAGAAAAGTTGTGAAGCAAATAAAATACATAGAGAACGATAAATGTAGGTATGCCCAAAATATATTTATTCATAAATTAAGTTTTTTATATAGCCAATAGTAACCCAAATAGTTCCAACAAATGGCTTGGCTTCTTGTACACAAGATGTTTATGAGACCATATGTTCTTTACACCAATTTAAAGCCAAGTGAGATGAAGCTCTAGATAGTGTAGAGCCTATACTAACCCCACACTTATATTGTCTGAAGGGAATTTGTGATCATGGTAGTGTTATTCATATAGACATTTGTAGATAAATACATACATGAAGCAAATGGATAGAATTTACCTCTAGAGGGAAGCAACTCTGCTTTCACTGTAGTATTGGACCTTATATTGTAGCTTGATCTCCATTGCTAACACCATTAGGCTATTGGATATGATGTAGTAAAAAAAATCTAAAAAAGATATACTTTTTCTCTCTTACCCCCTTCATTTATATACGCCCTTCTCATCCTCTTTTATAGAAGACCAAGTAGGCGAGTGAAAAATCACCTATGCCTCTTGATTTTCCTCCAAAAATTAATTTATGGAGTATTTTATTTCAACTTTAGAAAGAAGGAATTTCAAAGGATGACTAGGTCAAAGAAGTTAGGCTTCTAGGATGTCTACAAGTCCAATTCAATTAAAGTGCACTTTCCTTAAGTATATGGCGATGAAACATTTACTTTTCATCACCATTTATTAGTTCACTATCTTCGTTTCAAAAATTTAAACCATGAACATACAAATAACCATTTGCATTCATCATATATATATATATATATATATATATATATATATATATATATATATAGATTCAACTCTCAAACTAACATAGAATTTCACTCATTCACTACATCAACCAAAAAAAAATCGTAGTCCTCATCAAACATATACACATAATCCATCAAACCATGCCATATAATTGTTCAAAATATGCACTATTACTAATGTAGCAATAAAAATGTATAAAAAAACCTCCATGTATCAACTACATTATTCACATGATGGGGACTACTTATGATAAATTTTCTAATAGATGACACTATTAATTTGAATCATAGTCCCATCATCAATTGGGATTGAGTTCCACTCTTGGAGCTCATCCAGATATTTGATTGTAGGTTTTGCATCAATAGATGGTAAAACCAAAACACCTTGCAAATGTTGATATCAACATGCAAATAATTGAATAAGTAACCAAAGAGGCAATAATTTCAACCCTTAAACATGCATGTATGCAAGAGTTCAAGTGGCTAGGGAATTTCATGAGTTGTAGGGATTTGTAGGTAAGATAATAACAAAGATATATTAGGCCAGAGTTTGGTCAAGAGCTCTTTAGGTGGCAACAACCATTAGTCATTTTAATCAATCTTAATTCTAGACCTAGAAATCCTTATATAGCATATTTCTTTTAACTCTAATCCGCTAAACACTTAATGCATTATTCCTTCATGCATTTAGAGGGAAACATCAATATAACTCATCATAAAAAATTACATGAGTTTACAAAGAACAAGCTATTATGACATGTTACTACTACAAGTAGAATTCATATTTCAGCTTATAACACATGCATAGGTTGCAAAACTTCATATTTATCACACCAGAAATTTTTATCAAAGGCTAATCTTCGAATTTCAAACCCTCTTTGCATGCATCAAATCTAGATAGGCAACATCTAACATCTTTGATAAAGGAGGGATTTAATCAACTATAGCTCTTTTAGATGAAGCATACAAACAATGATATAATGATAACTCCAACATGCATTGTAGTCACATTCCATAACTGTGTCATATTTACAAAATATGACCAAAGATGCCTTTACCACTCCACCATGCATAGTATAACAACCCTACATGAAAGAGCCTCTCATTTTCCATGTCAACTATCATAAGAGGAGACCCAAAGCCGTCATTTCCTACACTTAATGCCCATTGGAAAAAGTGTGCAATGATTAATAAAACTTGTAGCTATAAGCTGGCCATAACATGCCAAACAATTGTTGAGTAAAATCCTTTTACAAACAATGGAAATCTACTTAAAATAATAATTAAACTAAGGTTGAATACACCACAATAGGTTTGAGTTGAGGCCATAGAATTTAATAAAGGAAATATTGGGACATAGGTATGTTGGAATTTTCATTTCTCATTGCTAACAAAAGACAAAATGGGGAATTTACCACGGTTTACCTCCAAGAAATCAGTAAATGGGAAAATCGAAAGGATAGGTTAAGGAATAAAATATTCAAAACCTAAACCATGGTCATGCAAGCTAAAACACTAGCTGAATAAAGCCAAAATGAAGAAAAACTTGCATGCAAAAGTAGATATGAACTAGGTCAAATTGGGTGAGTACATTAGCAAGAAAAATGCAAGATCATGAAAAAAAAGCCACCATTTCTCAAGCAGTTAACACATGAAATGAGGTCATCAAAGACTATTTTCATAGGTTGCCATAGGTTGTATGCTACTTCTTTCCATTTCCCTTGTGAGGTTGATGGCCGAACTCTATCCATGGTTGCCTCTTCTCTCTAAACCATGCCCTTCAAACCACAAACTGCTAGCCAAAGTCATACTCCCTCAAACAACAACCCCAATTGAATGAAGACTCAAATTAAGTGTTGAAACTTAGATCTTATTTATCTTCCAAAGATAAAGATACAAGTTTAAGCATATAACTTGATTTATACACTCCACCTACAACAATCATGTGTGTTGAAACTAACAAAGATGGGCACAATTGTATGCAAAGGAGGTTGTATATTACTTGCCAAAATTGACACTAAACATGCCTCTTACAAAGTGCATGGTATGAGGTGCATCAACAATGGAATAGAGTATGGGGCTAGGCTAGAAACCACAAGTGTGTCTCCATTCAATCCTCCATTTGATATATGAGGAAAACCATAATTTATTTCCCAAATTAATGCTTCCAAAACAAATACACTAATGTATTGTCATGTCCATGTCTGTCATCAAACTACTTTTGCCAATGCCCATAACCTTGCAATTTGCCAAAACTAATATAAATGTTGGATAGTGATCCTTTGTTTATAATGCAACCCTTATAACACTGCTTTGCAATGATGTTCTCTACTCATAGATTTCCATATTGTATTTAAGTATGAGAATAAGCTTTGAGGCCTAGAACCATTTTTTTGACATTCCAAACATCCCTATCTTATTGTAGGCGATTAAGCTCAATTTGAGATAACATATGAAAAGCATATAAAATGTGTGAATGTTATAAACAATACCACTACATTTACTTGTTTTCAAAATCAACTTATAATTATTGTAGCTATATACCATCATAATGAAAAGGTTCAATGTAGAACTCTGTACTTCACATCCATAACCAATCATTTACATATCATTGTGATAACATAAGCAACCATACATCAGGTGAACATATATCAAACTTGAAATAGTAGTCACCGGTAGCATAATGGATCCAACCATGAAATTCCCATATATCATTGGCACATAAAACAAACCATGCATTAATAAACTATAATGGATCCATCACTATGATCTTAGTGCACACTAGAGAATACCCTATAGTCTCTAATGGGTAATCTGGATTGAATGATTGCAAGCCAAGGTAACATTAAATATTCTTAGGGTTCCAAAGGAATCTTGAAAAGTTTTGGTAGGTAGCTATTTTGTGACACTTTACAATCATGTACGTTGACTATTTTTAAGGTCAACATCTGACCACCAAACTAATCCGAACAAGACGAATGGTTTGTAAAGCTTAGCACACAAAATCAATTTGACAATTAATGAAGGTTAAATGAAATGAAGATGACAATGCAAGTTTTGAAAATTAAAGAAAAGAAAAGAGAGAGAAAAATATTAAATGTAAAAGAAAAATGAAAATAAGAGAGAAGAGAGTCGGGAATGGGAAATAAAATGTCAAATCTTTTGGCCTTCCCATTATCCCCATCTCTAACTATATCTTCTTTTAATTGCACTCACAAAAGGGATTTTGTTGGCCAAGAGGCGAGGATGCTCAAGAGATGGTTATGTAAATTGTTGAATGGCCATAGATACATGCACTACATTGTAACCTAAGATTGTTGAAACGAAGTCTGGGCAACCAACCCATTCAAAGCTATTTTTCTTGTTTGGGTTTCTAGGTAAAATTTGTATGTTTATTGTGAGTTTATAGTTGTGTGATTGCTTTACTTCCGTGGCTCTGTATGAATTTCTATCTCTAGTGTTATCCCTATACATACACTACTTATTACAACACTTGCAATTCAACATTTTGGCTAACCCACAATTATTTCAGTCAATGGGTGTGATAAATTCTTAGGCATTCTGGTTAATTGTTGCTGGAAATTACTTGTCAATTGATTAATAATTCCAATAGTCAAAATACTTAGTTTGTCCATTTAATTGGGTTCATGAGATAAACTTCCATGATGATATAGTTGTTGCAAATCCCCAACCAAATTTTGATTCTCAGTTCCTTGTAATCAACAATTATTTTCCTTTTATCAGGCTAATGGGAAAATGATAGAATCATATGGGGTAATGGATAGAGTTGTATGATTTCATTGTATCACTTGATGACTACTAGGAAAGTGAATGGGATGCCTACGTTCCTAGTTGGCCCCTCTAATAGCATCTCAAAATATCCAATTAGTAGTTGGGCCATATGCCCCACTCCAATCGTTCCAATCTATTCGTAGTCACTCTTTATACAACATTATGTGTGAGTTACAATAGCCAACAAATAATGTTGATGTAATTAGGAGTTAACAATGCTCTTATTTTGTAGTAAAAACAACACACTCCCTTATTTAATAGATCTTCCTTTTTTTATTGTCTTGTCTGTGTGGAAGAGGGAGGAATGAAAACTCTTTATGCATAATAGAGATTTAAACAAATTATTGAGACTCAAGTGAAACTCATACTATTTTCCTTGATGCCACACCCTAGTCAGTTGCACATACCATCATTGGACGAAAGTTCATGATGTCTAAGTGAAGAAAATGTTTGTGTGATCCACTCTTGAGGAGGATATATAAGGAACAATGTTATCAAAACTGAAAACTGGACTGGACAGGTCGACCCCCAAAATGCGAAACCGGACCRGAAAAAAATCAGACTAAAAAACCGGTTGACCAAAAACTACATAAAATATTTAAATTTTGAAAAACAAACCATATATATTCATGTGCATCAATACGAATCCAAATAAGTAATTGAGSTCCATATCCTTCCAATCAAATATCCAGATCATATGCCAATTCTCTTGCAAGTTTTACAACAAGGCATGCCTTGAAACACCCCTTTAATATTTGAGAACATGTCGTTTGTTCAACCTGACTTTAAGGAAAATATTCAAGGATGGTGGATAGCTATGAAATCTCAAAGCCAATACAAAATGCTATAACTCTATCAAAATCTAAGGACATTGAAGTTCCAACTCAAGGATTGGAACCACACAACATTTGGAAATATCTTCCATCACAAGTAACAATTGGAAGAAATAATGAAAAGATTGTAGGAAAAAGTAATGAAGGTAATAAAGAATAATTGAATTAGAAGAGACACAACTTAGATGAGACATAGATGAAAGAGACCAACATGAAGAGACCTTTTGGAGGAAAAAATCCAAATTTTTCTAGGCCTCCTCAACCTTAAATTCGTTTATTTACCTAAAAAAAATTGAAATCCACCCCAATGATTGCACCGTATGTGTGTCGTACAAAATGGATAGAACTAGTATGGAACCGGCCAAAAATGGTTCTGTATCGTCGGTCTGACCGTTTTGGCTCAGAAGGCCGATCCGACTGAGTAGTTTTAATAACACTGATAAGGAGCAGTAGTAGGAAGAGCTGGATTATTTTTCTCTCTGGCATACACACTTTGTCATAGGTTGATTGGGACATTTAAATTGTTGTTTTCTGTTTGAGTATATGTGAAATTGTATCTCGTTGGGTAACACTCACATTAAATAAAGCAATATATTCTTGTTAATACTGGAAAGTGTTATACACATTTAATTGTTGGCATGCATTTACATGTAAATATATATGTTAAGTGATGGGAACACTATCACTTATTATCACAAGAGTATGGATGATTAGTGCTAGTTGGATGTGTTTGACATATTTTTCACAAAAAAAATCGTTCTTTCTTGATAGCCACATAGTGGGTTGGATTTTTATTAGGCACTCACCTTGACCTACAACAAATATTTTGGAACCAGTTGAAAACCAACAACCAAATTGATTGCTCCATTGTAGAGAGTTTATTGGCCTTAGCGATCAACAATAGAGAAACCAACTCAGAGTCCTAATTATTATTTCTTTGTTAGTTAGTTGTTCTGTGCAGGCTACATTGGGAACAAAAGCCTTGTAATCCATTAAAGACATATATCTCCACGTAAGTCTGAGAACAAATAACATAATTTTAATTCTAGAAAGCATTTGTGTTGGTGGAGTGTGTGGAGTATAAGTCCCTCAATTATGGACTGTATTGGTATTAAAGCAGTTGAATCCTTAACCATGATGTAGTTGTCAAAACTTTGAAGAAAAGCATAGCATGATTAAAGCGGTGATGAGAGAAAGGATGGAAGACTTAAGGGACATTAATGTGCAACTCCAAAAAGAGAACATGCACTTAAAGGAGAAGGCATAAATGTTTGACCAGAAGATAACAAAGTTGGCAAAAGACCTTGATACCTCCATAAAATTGTTTCCATCACTAAATAATTGATTTATTGAATGCCAAGTTTCCCTCACCGTTGTTATGGCAGATTGGGACTAGCATAGAGTTCAAGTTGTGCAATTGGGAGAGAAGGCCATTCAAATGGATAGTTGGTAGTATAAGCGGTTCAATTAGATGATGACTTAGTTGCACCAAGAATTCACAAAGAAGGAGAAGGCATTGAAAAATCTATACGAATTTATCCAAGAGAGCAAGGAAGTAAAGCAACCTTCCATTGCTAATGTAGAAGCTATCACCATGAGTGAGACAAGCATGACAATCTCACCTTCCTTAAATCATTCTCAAGAACATTTCAATAAGTTTGAAAAGAAAATTAAAGGCATTGATTCCAAGTTTTAAGGTATATGGGCTATGATGGACAAGGGATAGGCAAGAGAAGTCAAGGCGTCATAAGCCCCATTGTATATGAACTAAGGGTCAAGCATGAAGGCCTAGGTTTTGATGGCATAAAAGAAAAGGCCATGACCACCAATATCACTTTTGTGAAGGAAAAGCATGAGATAGATGTGTCCTACTCATTAGAAGAAAGAGCATAAACAAAAGAAGATGGAAGCATACTACCACTTCAGCCTTCTTGTGGTGGATTGCAAAAGGGCATCAAAAAGAAGAGTTCAAAGACTCAACCTACATTAGCACCTATGAGAAGTGGCAAGCTAATCATTAGGAACAAGAAGAAGAATACCAAGAGGTATGCAACATGTAAGACATTCCTTGTTTGTCACTATTGTAGGAAGAAGGGTCATAGTGTTGCCAACTATTGGTATTATGATGTATGTTAATTCTGTGGGAAGAAAGGCCATGTAGAGGCATCTTGTTGGGAGAAGCAATCTACTTGCCATGGCTAGAAATAGAGACAAAATCCAAAGCCGTGAGCTAGAGCTAGAGATATAGTTAGAGTTATAGCTAAGAGATAGAGTTAAGATCCATTCTAGAGAAATAAACCAAAGGCACATTGATCCAAATATTGGTTTTCTTGAAGATTTTGGAGATTGAAAATCCTCTCAATGGGGAGGTGTGATCTGAAATGGATCTGAACAAGACAATTTTTTTGTAAAGACCAATACACAAAGAAAATTCAATAGTTAATGAAGGTTAAATAAAAATAAAAGGAAAATGCAAGTTTTAAAAATTAAAGAAAAGGAAGGAGACAAAAAAAATATAAATGCAAAATAAAAATGAAGATAGGGGAGGAGAGAGATGGAAATGGGAAACGAAAGTTTAGGTCTTTTGACCTTCCCACTGCCCCCATCTTTGCCTATATCTTCTTTTAATTTCACTCACAAATGGATTTTTCTCGCCAAGAGGGGAGGATGCACAAGGGCAAGTTGTGTAGATTGTTGAATGGCCATAGAGCCATGAGTTTCATTTTGACATGAAATTGTTGAAATCAAGGTTGAGTAAGCATTCAAAGTTGGTTTTCGTATTTGTATTTCTAGGGTAAAATCTCTATGTTTATTGTGATTTTATAGCTATGTGATTACTTTACTTTTGTAGTTCTATATGCATGTATATCTCTTGTGTGATCCCTTTGCATACACTACTTACTACAACACTTGCAATTCTCCATTTTGGTTAACCCACAATTATTCTGGTCAATTGGTGTGAGAATTTCTCATTCATTTCGAAAAATTGTTGTTGACAATAACCTCTTGTTAATTTTGTTGATAGTTCCAATAGTCAAAGGACCCAATCCATCCATTTAATTGGGTTCATGAGATCAATGGTGATGCAGGAGCATCACTCCACATCATCAAGTGCCAGCTAGCCAGCACACCCAACACACATTCAATGGAGAGGAGAGGCACAACCCTCTCACTTTCAAATTTCAAATTTGAATTTATTGTATTAAATGTTGTAAGGCTGGTAGAGCCAAGCCGTGCCTTTGAGCATAGTGTAGTTAGAGTCGCCTTAATGGCTGACATGTTGATGGGGATCTAGATTCGATTCAGATTAGATGGCCCATTCAATATAATTCATTGTAATTAATGAGAGTTGGTGAGGATGGAGGGAAGAGCTGGAGGAGCCCCTCTTTGTAAAAAGATTTTCTTTGTATCTAGATTTAGTTTTGAAGGGAAGGGAAAAACAGAAAGAATAAGGAGAAGAGAGGAAGTCGAGACTCTGTTGCAGTCCGAGCTCGAACACATTGTAATCAAACCTTGATGTTAATAAAAAGTAGTTTTTCATGCATATGTGTTTTCTATGTGTTTATGTGTCTTTTATGAATGTCGTGTGTTCATTCATGCTGTAGATGTATGTTAAGATACATCTGCAAAAGATAGATAGATTTTCCTATCTGTGAGTTCTTTGATTTCAGGTTTGGATTCTTTGTGGTTTCATGCAAGAGTGCATGAAAGAGTACTGCGGTCTCTGAAAACCAGTGCAGGAGTGAACTTAAGAATTCTGCAGAATTTAGACAAAGACATTCCAGAAGGGCACACCGGAGGAAGTCATTGACTCAAGGAGGAAGCCTCAAGGTTGCTAAACACCTTGAAGGAAGAACTGTGTAGAGGAGAGCACAGAGAGGAGAAGCAGAATTACTGAGAATTCTGTAAAGGCTCTGCCTGGAGGGCATTGAGCAAAGGCACAGAGTCATTGAGGATTTTGGAGGACTCTGCCAAGTGGGCACCGAGTTGGTGCAAGTGTGCACAGAAGGAACTCTTGTTTGAGTTTAGAGAGAAGAGAAGTGTCGAGTTTGAAGACACTCACAGGGTTGCTGAATACCCTATAGACTCTGCAAGGTGTGCAACGAGCATAAGGACGCCAAGAGGGCGTGAGACATTTCTTTCCAAGAAATGGCCTCGAATCTGAGTTATTCAAAATCTCAGTAGCACAAGGAGTGTGCGAGAGTGCACTTGTTATAAGTCCATAAGCTCAGAAGAGGAAGCGCAAGAAGAATGCACACAGAGAAAGCCTTTCGAGGTTTCTAAGTTGATAAAGCTATCAGGAAGAGAAGCGTTTCTATAACACAGATGAGACCCGAGGGAACTGGGCTCGCAAGAGAATCATCGAAGGCCGAGACCTTCAAGCGTAAGAAATATTCCAAGGGAAAGGAAGAAGGGAATGGTCAAGATAGAGCACAACTGTCGTTAGATCAGCTGGAGAAGAAAG
>JASDQU011441952.1:0-23512 GCA_032191745.1 Picea mariana | reverse complement strand
CCAATCCGCAAAAGGGGATTTGGTCCTTATACAATTACCGACTTAGTTAATCCTCAATGGGGATTAACCTAACAATAAAAATAATAATAATGACATGATTAATCCACAATGGGGATTTAATCAAATAACAAAATAATAAGAATGCTCTTCGCAGTTACATTATTTCAACAAATACCTCCCGCAACTACCATAATATCAACACCTGGGAGATGTCTTGGGCATTCCAAGGCCAACGTTCCTGTGGAGAGGGATCAATCCCCCTAGGTACAGGTCTGCTCAGCTACCTCTGGTGGATTCTTCTGCTCTTCCCTGACACAAACGCTCTGCCCTGTCTCTACCCCCTGCTGGGGTCTCAACATCCATCGGGTGGGCTCTTCAGCCCCATGGAGGTCTAAACTGATCATCTCCCCATGTGTACTTGTCCATCGGTACCTGTCCGTCGAGCATGATCCCGCACATCAAAAACTATGCCCTCCATGGGTTCATAAGTCACAAGGATCATAGCAATGTCAATCACATCTAATCATCAATATTTATTAAACATGTGCATAAAACCCCTTTACCCCAGTCTAGTGCTCAAAGAGATTATACAAGCTTGCAATACAAGTTTGGGGAAATTGACAAGACGTCCCATTGGGCTAGAGTCTATTGGAAAAGTGTTGTTCCCGAAAAAGATCAATTCCAAGTCATGTAAGTAGGTGAAGTGGATGGGGATGTCTGGACAAAAGGTGCAGTGATAGCAAGGATGGCTTACCGGTGGGTGTCTCTGTGGAGGGTGCGTTGTACCGATCAAGGATGCAAATATTTTCAAGCCCATTCATGCCTTTTAATATTCATTTTTTCCAAGATGCTAATCAAAGGACACTACCCTGGCTTGGTGACCATTGGTGGCAATGTTAGTAACCAACATTTCATGAAAATGAGAAGGCTGGCTCGTGATGAGACCCCCTTTCTCTTGGCTATGCCACCAAGAACCACTACCTTGGTGTGGTGACTAGATGCTGGTAGTGTCATACTGCTAGATGCTCATGGACCTAATAGGTTGGCTTGTGATGAGACCTCCTATCCTCTGACTAGGTCTTGTCTTATTGTTTTTTATCTTTTTATAGCTTTTTCTCACAATAATTTTGTTAAGGGACATTGCCTTGGCTTGGTGACCAGAAGTGACAATGTTACCCACAAGTACTTTCGCGGAAATGAGAAGGCTGGCTCATGATGAGACCCCCTTTCTCTTGGCTATTCAACCAAGAGCCACTACCCTGACGTGGTAACCAGATGCTGGTAGTGTCATATCATTAGGCACCCATGGACATAATGAGATGGCTCATGATGAGACCCCTCATCCTTTAACTATGTCTTGATTTCTTTTTCTATGGGTCACTCTATTTCTTGCTGAGAAGCCTTTTATTGCTTTCTCGGGGATCCCTGGGTGAAGCATATCGAGGTTTTATTCTTAGGCTTTTATTGTCAACTACTTTTACCCCCCAGGACTTTAGCCCATTCTTCCCATAAGGTAAGGTACAACCCCTGAATGATCAACCCTATGCCTAGATTAAGGTAACAGGATGGGTGAGTGGGAAATAAGGTGAAAATGGTATGTATGATGGGAGTTGACGATGAATTTTCAGAAATCCCCCCAGTGGCAACTCAAAACCTATGGACAAAGGCTTTCTAGGGTATCAGTCATTCCCCCCAAGCATGGTCAAGTGGACAAGCATAATATCCAAGCATCCATTAGAAACAAAGGAATCAAATGCATATATTCAAAGGTTTCTGAGGATCATAGTGACACATACCATGATACCTGGACTCATTACATTATGGAGCAAGAACCATCTCTAATGTATGGCCAAGCTGAAGGTGATGGATGCTGCTGCTACTACTAACAATGTGGAGGCGCTTAAAGGAAGAAAAGATGGGCCCTCCAGGGCCATGCTCAAGTCAATCTGGCTCTCAGTACTCCATTTCTAGGACCTGTGGGTCTCGAGACATAATCTCCTAGTTATCCCTGAAAGTGGAGGATAACATCTGGCTCCAACTCGTGGACCTGTGCTCACCGTAGAGAACATGAGAACCTCAACATCTATGACATGACTTGTAACCGACTTGATCTGAATAGCAAACATCAGTAACCGTTTGGGGTGGTGATACCACCCCAGGATACACATATATAATACTGAATTAAAGAAATCATAAGTGTGAGTGTAAAAGCAAACTACTCTAACATGCAATGTAGATGGTATAGTACAATAAATGCAAATTCCTACCTACTTACCTGCACTTACCTATTGGTTGGATTCTCGGTGAATTCAAACGACTAGTGAAACCAATCCAACAACGTCCCGCAACACATGCCTTTGTGCTTCATCATAAACCAAAATAGTGATAAATCAAGCACAAAAATAACATGGGTTAGAAGATATATCATATCATCGAGAATCACAAGGTCTAACTCATGGAGGCGGGTGGAAGGGATAAAATCGTGCCAAGTCAATCTCAGAGGAAAGTACTCAATCCACTTCAGGAAGGGGTCATGAAGGGTCCAAGGTTCAAAACATCGACTCAAAAGATCTGCAAAATGACAACCTAGGACATCATCACATTTTGAAGCTTGGGAAGGGATTGACAAAGATTTAGTAGATGATCGGAAAATTCTCAAGGGAAAGTTGAAACCCTGAGATGACAGACTTAAACTTGTAGTATTCAACCAACTCTTGTACACTAGGGTTTGCCCTGGAGGAAACCCAACATCAAAAACATAATCCCAAACTACACCTCTAGAGACATGAGAGAGTAAAGCAATCGGAGGTGGCTGGGGAGAGTTGTCACAAGGATCCTTCTTTAAGCAAAGAAGGTCCTTACCCTTATCACGCCTTGAGCACAACCGGGGTTGATAATCATCTTCATAGAGAGAATCCAAGTGCTCAGGGGAGTACTCATCAAAACCCTTAGGGTAAGACTAAAAATCATCAGGAAAACAAGGTATGAGGTCATCCTTGGGTTTTTGAAAAGTATGGGTAAAAATCTCATCTCCTTGTTGCCACTGGTCAAGAGTAATCTGCTATGATAATTGCAAAGGCAAGACTTGGAAATGACTCTCAATGTCATATATGGGATCCATATCATAACCAACTATATCCCACCTACGTCTCCCAACATGTATGAACTCATCAATGTTATCAACTATGCCACTATCTGTATCATAACATGCAGAATTTGAAAGATTTGAGGACCCATTTATCTCCTCCTTATCTCCCTCATCTGAAAGTAGAGCATCACAAAAAACTTGGGGAGGAGGGTAACTTACTCTTTCTTCTTATGCAGGAGCTTTGAGGAGCTGGGTGTCTTCAACATGCATCATTGTTTTATCCTCATGAAGTGCCCCTTCGTCTTCAAAAGTACAACAAGGAATATCCACTTCATTCAAGGCTTCCAATTCTCCTTCATTTTTTGAATCATGGAACAAGGTGTCATCAAAATCCTGAAAAGGAAAGCAACTAAACTCATCGTCCCTTTGTTGTGCAGGAGGAAATGGTTCGTGGACAACGTCATCAGAGGGAGGAGCGTAGGCTGATACTTCATCATTTTTCTTGGGTTCCATCTCCTCAACTGTATCTTCATTTTGCTGATTGATAACTTGTTCCCTTCTTGCTTGTGAATTTTCAGTAAAGATCTCCAGGGAAAGTAATCTCTCCAAAGTAAAGACATCAGGGGTAAAGGAATGCCCTTTCCTGAACAAGGAGATATTTGCATCAATTTTTATAGCCATGTTATACGCTTCTTCAAGTGTTTTTGGATGTTTTTTGTTGAGGAGGAAGCTTAAATGTCCCAGAAATGCATTGGTATAGAGATACATGAGGTACTTGTCTTCAGGACAATGGATTTTAGGAATCTATAATAGCAACATTTGAAACCTAGCATTGAAAGCCCTGACAGTCTCATCCTCTATTTGTCTTATGTATTCGAGTCCTTTAAGTAATAATTGGATGTCTTCCAATTTCATGCCCCAACTCATGAGAAAGGTTTCTTCTAATTGGTCCATAGATGTGATGCTAGTAGCTGGAAGATTATCATACTATCTTGTAGCATTTCCATGCAGAGTGGCAGAGAAGAATTTCATTACCAAGTCTTTAGCGTCATCACTGATAGGGTGGAGTTGAAAGAAAGCCCCAAAATTACTCATGTGATAGTCAGGTCTTTCCCCATCATTACCAGTGAATCTAAGGAGCAATTTTTCATACTTCGGGGGAATTTGTCTAGGGTATCCTATGATTTTACTCATGTCTAAAGGCTTGTAGTTTCCTGGATCCCATTGTGAAGTCATATTTGGCTTCGTCATCAGTGGAGTTGCCAGATAATTTTCTTGAAATTATCAAAGAAATAAGGGAATCACCTTAAGTGGAGTCACCATGTAAGCTTGTAAGATAAAGGCTTTTGAGGCAAGGATTACCGAAAAGTGTCGTCTTGAGGTGAATTGACTCAGTGTCCCCGGCAGTGGCGCCAAAATGTTATCGAACAATTTGTTGTTAGGATAAAAGACGAATGAAAAGAGGTCAAAATGGTGTAACTGAACCAATCCTATCCACTGTCACCTCGATGAGAAGTTTCTTTCTATTTATGGAGGTAAGGCCCAGGGGAGACGTCCTCGATGACCTGGGATTTTGAGAAGGCAAAAGGTTTTAGCAAGGCTAAGTGATAATAATCCCCCTCACAAGTCACCACCTGATCAGAAAGTTCGGCTTATAACCAATAAAGATAACCGAAAGTAGTAACCAAGAAGTATCCCTTCCCTATAACAAAGCAACAATAAAATTACATGAGCAAGCTTGATTGTTGGTTAGTACTTCATATAATCAATGACTTTTATGATAATAAGCAATTGAGCGATAAATATTGACGAAGTCAATGTTTGTATAATACCAACGGTTACAATATCACTTCTCAATAAATGCTAAAGAAACTTGGCATTCAATGTAACAAATTAACACTTCATAGATAATTCCTTAACCAACCATTCAATTGCTTTAAAAATAAAATGATAGCTGCACAAAGGTCTTTATAGCACAAGAAAGATGACGACAACACTAGGGTTAGTAGAGTTAGTCTAGGCTAGGGTTAGTATGGTTAACATTTGTTCAAAGGTATTGGAAGTTTGTGAGATCAAGTCACTCAACACATGTGACCTTAGATTAGTGCGCTCCTAGGGTATATGGAGTCAAAAGGAGGATGCAAAAGCTAAAGGATCAAGTGAAAATGGTAAAACTAAGGACACAAGAGTTAAACCTTGAGGTGTTTCTATGGCAAGGCCTCAAGGATGAATCCCTAGGGGAGAGAGGCTCACTTTGGTGTTGCTATGGCAAGGCCTCAGTGCTCTCTCCTCCTTCCTTAGCTTAGTGGCAACGACTAGCTTGAATAATGGTTGATAAGAGGTAAGACAAGAGGGTTTGTAAGCAACGTGTTGCTAAAGCAAGGCTTTGCTAAGCAAACCCTAGGGAAAATTGGCTCACCAAGGTGTAGGGGGAGTAGGCCTTGGTGCATTTTCTCCTTCTTAGCTCAACAAATAAGAAAAACGACTAGCAAGGAAGAAGATGGATGGAGTGTTGCTATGGCAAGGCTCTATCCTCTTCAACAAATCAATGACTAGAAAGAAAGAATAGAGTGTTGCTAAGGCAAGGTTCACTTCATCAAATAAAATGGCTTAAAACCTTGGTAGGGACATGAGACAAGGACCTTCAATATGTGCTTGTCACCTAGGGTTTAATTCAACAAATTATAACCATAAATGCAAGAAAAACAATAGTACAACCATTCAATTAAGAAGTTTTGCAGAAATTCACTTACATTTAACCAAGAAATCATATAGCAAACCCTAGTTGTAATACCTTCCACCAAGAGAAATGCCAAAATACCAATAAAAGTCCAAAAATGTCTTCCTTCAACAAGTGCGCCTCACAATTTCAGCCAATAGCTCCAAAGATAGCGCAAATTTCAAACCTCACTAATGAGTGAGTGAAAGATCATGATAAAATGAGAGTCAAAACCCTCAATTTATATAGTACAATGACCTAAATTTACCATTTAGGTCATGAAAAAGGTCAACAAGGCCAAAATACTAAAATCATATTGTTTTACATTAAATACTTAAATTAAAACCCTAATCAAACAATAGAGAGACGTTATCCCCTTTCTAGGGTGACGTTAACCCCTTCTAGGGAAAATGCAGCTTCCTGGATCAGAACGTTAGCCCTCCTTGGGCTTCTCCAAGCTACCAAAAGTGCAACCACTCCCAAAGCTACCTCCCAAAACGTCTAGACTGCTGGGTTACGTCATGGGCTTCCTGGGCCTTCCAAGGCCAACACTCATGTGGATAGGGCTCAATCACTGTAGGTATAGGTCTGCTCAGCTGCCTCTGGTGGATTCTTCTACTCTTCCCTGGTAGAAACACTCTGCCCTGTCTTTTCCCCTTGCTGGGATCTGAACATCCATTGGGTGGGATCTTCAGCCCCATGGAGGTCCGAACTGATCATCTCCCCATGTGTACCTATCCATCGATACCTCTTCATCGGGCATGATCCTGCACATCAACAACTACGCCCTCCATGGCATCATAAGTCGTAGGGATCATAGCAATGCCAATCACATCTAATCATCAGTATTTATTAAACATACGTATAAAACCCCGTTACCCGAGTTTAGTGCTCAAAGAGATTCTGTAATACAAGTTTGGGGAAAGTGACAAGACGTCCTATTGGGCTAGAGTCTATTGGAAAAGGCTTGTTCCTGGAAAGGATCAATTCCAAGTCATGTAAGTAGGTGAAGTGGATGGGGATGTCTAGGCAAAGGTGCAGTGATAGCAAGGATGGCTTACCGGTGGGTGCATCTATGGAGAGTGAGATGTACTGGTTATGGATGCAAATATTTCCAAGCCCATTCATGTCTTTTAATCTTCATTTTTATTCAAGATGCTAATCAAATGACACTGCACTGGCTTGGTGACCAGTTGTGGCAATGTTAGCCACAAACATTTCATGGAAATGAGAAGGATGGCTCGTGATGAGACCCCCTTTCTCTTGGCTATGCCACCAAGAGCCACTACCTTGATGTGGTGACCAGATGCTGGTAGTGTCATACCGCTAGATGCTCATGGACCTAATAGGCCGGCTCATGCTTAGACCTCCTATCCTCTGACTAGGTCTCGTCTTATTGTTTTTTATCTTTTTATTGTTTTTTCTCTCAAGAATTTTGTTAAGGGACATTGCCTTGGTTTGGTGACCAGAAGTGACAATGCTACCCACAAGTACTTTCACGGAAATGAGAAGGTTGGCTCGTGATGAGACCCCCTTTCTCTTGGCTATGCAACCAAGAGCCACTACCTTGGTGTGGTAACCAAATTTTGGTAGTGTCATACTGTTAGGCACCCATGGACGCAATGAGTTGGCTCGTGATGAGACCCCTCATCGTTCAACTAGGTCTTGATTTATTTTTCTATGGCTCCCTTTGTTTCTTGCTGAGAAGCCTTTTATTGCTTTTTCAGGGATCCTTGGGTGAAGCATCTCGAGGTTTTATTATTATGATTTTATTGTCAGCTACTTTTACCCCCCAAGCCTTTATCCCATTCTTCCCACAAGGTAAGGTACAACCCCTGAATGATCAACTCGATGCCCAGACCAAGGTAATGATATGGGTGAGCGAGAAATAAGGTGAAAAATTGTATGTATGACGGGAGTTGACGATGGATTTTCATAAATCCCCCCAGTGGCAACTCAAAACCTATGGATAAAGGCTTGCTAGGGCATCCTGTCATTCTCCCCAGACATGGTCAAGTGGACAAGCATAAGATCCAAGCACCCATTAGAAACAAAGGAATCAAATGCACATATTCAAAGGTTTTTGAGAATTAGAGTGACACATACCATGATACCTGGATTCATTACTTCATGGAGCAAGAACCATCTCTGATGCAGGGCCAAGTCGAAGGAGATGGATGCTGCTGTTGCTGCTGACAAAGTGGAGGCGCTGAAAGGGAGAAAAGATGGGCCCTCCAGGGCCATGCTCAAGTCGATCTGGCTCTCGGTACTCCATGTCTAGGACCCGTGGGCCTCGAGACATAATCTCCTAGCTATCCCTAAAAGTGGGGGATAACCTCTGGCTCCAACTCGGGGACATGTGCTCATCGTAGAGCGCATGAGAACCTCAACATCTTTGGCATGACCTGTAACCTACTTGATCTCAATAGCAAACATCAGTAACCATTTGGGGTGGTGATACCACCCCAACATACATATATATAAGACTAAAATAAAGAAATCATAAGTGTGAGTGTAAAAGCAAACTACTCTAACATGCAATGCATATGGTATAGTACAATAAATGCAAATGCCTACCTACTTACTTGCACTTACCTGTTGGATGGATGCTTGATGTAGTCAAACGACCAATGAAACTAATCCAACAACGTCCCACAATACCTGCCTTTGTGTTTCATCATAAACCAAAATAGTGATAAATCAAACACAAAAATAACATGGGTTAGAGGATATATCATATCATCAAGAATCACAAGGTATAACTCATGGAGGTAGGTGGGAGGGATAAAATCATGCCAAGTCAATCTTTGAGGAAAGTACTCAATCTGCTTTAGGAAGGGGTCATGAAGGGTCTAAGGTTCAAAACACTGACTCAAAATATCTGCAAAATGGCAACCTAGGACATCCTCACATTTTGAAGCTTGGGAAGGGATTGACAAAGATTTAGTAGATGACTGGAAAATTATCAAGGGAAAGTTGAAAGATTGAGATGACAGAATTAAACTTCCAGTATTCAACCAACCCTTGGACTCTAGTGTTTTCCTCGGAGGAAACCCAACATCAAAAACATAATCCAAAACTACACCTCTAGAGACACAAGAGAGTAAAGCAATCGAAGGTGGCTGGGGAGAGTTGTCACAAGGATCCTTCTTTAAGCAAAGAAGGTCCTTAGCCTTATCATGCCCTAAGCACAACAGGGGTTGATAATCATCTTCATAGAGAGAATCCAAGTGCTCAGGGGAGAACTCATCAAAACCCTCAGGGTAAGACTAAAAATCATTAGGAAAACAAGGTACTAGGTTATCCTTGGGTTTTTGAAAAGTATGGGTAAAAATCTCATCTCCTTGTTGCCATTGGTCAAGAGTAATCTGCTGTGATAATTGCAAAGGAAACACTTGGAAATGAATCTCAATGTCATATATGGGATCCATATCATAAATAACTATATGCCACCTACGTCTCCCGACATGTATGAACTCAACAAAGTTATCAACTATGTCGCTATTTGTATCATAACATGCATAATTTGAAAGATTCAAGGACCCATTTATCTCCTCCTTATCTCCCTCATCAGAAAGTAGAGCATAAAAAAAAACTTGGGGAGGAGGGTAACTTACTGTTTCTTCTTGTGCAGGAGCTTTAAGGAGCTGGGTGTCTTCAGCATGCATCATTATTTTATCCTCATGAAGTGCCCCTTCGTCTTCAAAAGTACAACAAGGAATATCCACTTCGTTCAAGGCTTCCATTTCTCCTTCATTTTCTGAATCATGGAACAAGGTGTCATCATAATCATGAAAAGGAAAGAAAATAACCTCATCATCCCTTTGTTGTGCAGGAGGAAATGGTTCGTGGGTGACTTCATCAGAGGGAGGAGCACAGATTGACACTTCATCATTTTGCTTGGGTTCCAGCTCCTCAACTGTATCTGCATTTTGTTGATTGATAATTTGTGCCCTTCTTGCTTGTGATTTTTTAGTAAAGATCTCAAGGGAAAGTAATCTCTCCAAAGTAAAGACATCTGGGGTAAAGCAATGTCCTGCCCTGAACACAAATATATTTTCTTGAATTTTTATAGCCATGTTATATGCTTCTTCAAGTGTTTTTGGATGCTTTTTGTTGAGGAGGAAGCTTAAATGTCCCAGAAATGCATTGGTATAGAGATACATGAGGTACTTGTGTTCGGGACAATGGCTTCTAGTAATCTATAATAGCAACATCTGAAACCTAGCATCGAAAGCCCCAATAGTCTCATCCTCTATTTGTCTTATGTATTTGAGTCCTTTAAGTAATAATTGGATGTCTTCCAATTTCATGCCCCAACTCATGAGAAAGGTTTCTTCTAATTGGTCCATAGATGTGATGCTAGCGGCTGGAAGATTATCATACCATATTCTATCATTTACATGCAGAGTGGTAGAGAAGAGTTTCATTACCAAGTCTTCAACATCATCACTGATAGGGTGGAGTTGAAAGAAAGCCCAAAAATTACTCATGTGATAGTCAGGTCTTTCCCCATCACTACCAGTGAATCTAGGTAGCCATTTTTCATACTTCGGGGGCATTTGTCTAGGGTATCTTGGGATTTTACTCATGTCTAAAGGCTTGTAGTTTTCTATATCCCATTGTGAAGTCATATTTGGCTTCGTCATTACTGGAGTCGCCAGATAATTTTCTTGAAATTATCAAAGAAATAAGGAATCACCCTAAGTGGAGTCGCCATGTAAGCTTGTAAGATAAAGGCTTTTGAGGCAAGGCTTACCGAAAAGTGTCATCTTGAGGAGAATTGACTCAGTGTCCCCGGCAGCGGCGCCAAAATGTTATCACAATTTTGTTGTTAGAATAAAAGATAGATGAAAAGAGGTCTAATTGGCGTAACTAAACCAATCCCACCCACTGTCACCTCGATGGGAAGGTTATTTCTATTTAGGGAGGTAAGGCCTAGTGGGGGCGTCCCCGGTGACCTGGGGTTTTGAGAAGGAAAAAGGTTTTAGCAAGGCTAAGTGATAATAAGCCCCCTCACAAGTCACCACTTGATCAAAAAGTCTGGCTTATAGACAATAAATATAATCGAAAGTAGTAACCAAGAAGTATCCCTGCCCGAGAACAAAGCAACAATAAAACTACATGTGCAAGCTTGCTTGTTGGTTAGTACTTCATATAATCAATGAATTTTATGATAATAAGCAATTGAGAGATAAATATTGACGAAGTCAATGTTTGTATAATAGCAATGGTTACAATATCACTTCTCAATAAATGCTAAAGAAACTTGGCATTCAATGAAACAAATTAACACTTCATAGATAATTCCTTAACCAACCATTCAATTGCTTTAAAAATAAAATGATAGCTGACAAAGGTGTTTATAGCACAAGAAAGATGACGCCAACACTAGGGTTAGTAGAGTTAGTCTAGGCTAGGGTTAGTATGGTCAGGGTTTGTTCAAAGGTATTGGAAGTTTGTGAGATCAAGTCACTCAACACATGTGACCTTAGACCAGTCCGCTCCTAGGGTATATGGATTTAAAAGGAGGACGCAAAAGCTGAAGGATCAAGTGAAAGTGGTAAAACTAAGGAAAAGCGAGTTAAACCTTGAAGTGTTTCTATGGCAATGCCTCAAGGATGAAACCCTAGGGGAGAGAGGCTCACTTTGGTGTTGCTATGGAAAGGCCTCAGTGCTCTCTCCTCCTTCTTTAGCTTAGTGGCAATGACTAGCTTGAATAATGGTTGATAAGAGGTAAGACAAGAGGGTTTGTAAGCAACATGTTGCTAAAGCAAGGCTTTTCTAAGCAAACCCTAGGGAAAATTGGCTCACCAAGGTGTAGGGGAACTAGGCCTTGGTGTGTTTTCTCCTTATTAGCTCAACAAATAAGAAACATGGTTAGAAAGGAAGAAGATGGATGGAGTGTGTCTATGGCAAGGTTCTATCCTCTTCAACAAACCAATGGCTAGAAAGAAAGAATGGAGTGTTTCTAAGGCAAGGCTCTATTTCACTTCAAGAAATAAAATGGCTTAAAACCTTGGTAGGGACATGAGACAAGGACCTTCAATGTGTGCTTGTCACCTAGGTTTAATTCAGAAAATTATAACCATAAATGCAAGAAAAACAATACTACAACCATTCAATTAAGAAGTTTTGCAGAAATTCACTTACATTTAACCAAGAAATCATATAGCAAACCCTAGTTGTAATACCTTCCACCAAGAGAAATGAAAAAATGCCAATAAAATTCCAAAAATGTCTTCCTTCAATAACTGTGCCTCACAATTTCAACCAATAGCTCCAAAGATAGCACAAATTTCAGACCTCAGTCATGAGTGAGTGAAAGATCATTATAAAATGAGAGTCAAAACCCTCAATTTATACAATACAATGACCTAAATTTACCATTTAGGTTATGAAAAAGGCCGACAAGGCCAAAATACTAAAATCATATTGTTTTACATTAAATGCTTCATGTAAAACCCTAATCAAGCAATAGAGAGACGTCATCCCCTTTCTAGGGTGACGTTAGCCCCTTCTAGGGAAAATGCAGCCTCCTGGAAGAAAACATTAGCCCTCCTTGGGCTTCTCCAAGATGCCACACGTGCCAAGACTCACAAAGACGCCTCCCAAAACATCTGGATTGTTGGGTGACATCATGGGATTCCTGGGAGACGTCCTGGGCCTTCCAAGGCCAATGGTCCTATGGAGAGGGCTCAATCCCCCTAGGTATAGGTATGCTAGCTGCCTCTGGTTGATTCTTCTGCTCTTCCCTGGTAGACATGCTCTTCCCTGTCTCTTCCCCTTGCTGGGGTATCAACATCCATCGAGTGGGCTCTTCAGCCCCATGGAGGTTCGAACTGATGATCTCCCCATGTGTCGGTACCTGTCCATCAGGCATGATCCTGGACATCAACAACTATGCCCTCCATGGGTTCATAAGTCACAGGGATCATAGAAATGTCAATCACATCTAATGCTCAATATTTATTAAACATGTGCATAAAACCCCTTCACCCCAGTTTAGTGCTCAAAGAGATTATACAAGTTTTCAATACAAGTTTGGGGAAAGTGACAAGATGTTCTATTGGGCTAGAGTCTATTGGAAAAGGGTTGTTCCTGAAAAGGATCAATTCCAATTCATGTAAGTAGGTGTAGTGGATGGGGATGTATGGGAAAAAGGTGCAGTGATAGCAAGGATGGCTTACCGGTGGGTGCCTTTGTGGTGGGTGAGTTGTAGCGGTCATGGATGCAAATATTTCCAAGCCCATTAATTCCTTTTAATCTTCATTGTTTCCAAGATGCTAATCAAAGGACACTACCCTGGCTTGGTGACCAGTGGTGGCAATGTTAGCCACAAACATTTCACGGAAATGAGAAGGTTGACTCGTGATGAGACCCCCTTTCTATTGGCTATGCCACCAAGAGCCACTACCCTGGCGTGGTGACCATATGCTGGTAGTGTCATACTGCTAGATGCTCATGGACCTAATAGGACGGCTCCTAATGAGACCTCCTATCCTCTGACTAGGTCTTATCTTATTTTTTTTTCATCTTTTTATTGTTTTTTCTCTCAAGAATTTAGTTAAGGGACATTGCCCTGGCTTGGTGACCATAAGTGACATGTTACCCACAAGTACTTTCACAGAAATGGGAAGCTGACTCATGATGAGATCCCCTTTCTCTTGGCTATGCAACCAATAGCCACTACCCTGGTGTGGTAACCAGATGCTGGTAGTGTCATACCATTAGGCACCCATGGATGTAATGAGTTGGCTCGTGATGAGACCCCTCATCCTTCAACTAGGTATTGATTTATTTTTCTATGGGTCCCTTTGTTTCTTGTTGAGAAGACTTTTATTGCTTTCTCGGGTATCCCTGGGCGAAGCATCTCGAGGTTTTATTCTTAGGATTTTATTGTCAGCTACTTTTACCCCCCAAGCCTTTAGCCCATTCTTCCCACAAGGTAAGGTATAACCCCTGAATGATCAACCTTATGCCCAGACCAAGGTAACGGGATGGGTGAGTGGGAAATAAGGTGAAAAATGGTATGTATGACGAGAGTCGACAATGGATTTTCAGAAATCTCCTCCGTGGAAACTCAAAACCTATGGACAAAGGCTTGCTAGGGCATCTTGTCATTCTCCCCAGACATGGTCAAGTGGACAAGCATAAGATCCAAGCACCCGTTAGAAATAAGGGAATGAAATGCACATATTCAAAGGATTTTGAGGATCATAGTGAAACATACAATGATACCTAGACTCATTACCTCATGAAGAAAGAACCATCTTTGATGCAGGGCCAAGCCAAAGGTGATGGATGCTGCTGTTACTGCTAACAAAGTGGAGGCACTGAAAGGGAGAAAACATGGGCTGTCCAGGGCCATGCTCAAGTCGATCTGGTTCTCGGTACTCCATGTCTAGGACCTGTGGGCCTTGAGACATAATCTCCTAGTTATCCCTAAAAGTGGGGGATAACAAGGACCACTCCTCTGATGATGAAAACTCAACCCCCTCTACTTGAGAGCTACCCTCAATGTCATAAATGGGATCTCTATCAATACTGAAGCAACTCACATCCGATCTATGTCTCCCAACCTGTATGAAATCATCAATGTGTAGATCGACCATGCTGAAGGGGTCCTGTACAAGATCATTGGTATCATCAAGGCTAATCGTTTCTTCATCTTCGTGTGCAGGAGGAAAACAAGTTTGAATGTCCTCATCCTCATGAAGTAGGAGCAAAGAAAATTATGCCTCAACATGTTGCGCTTCATCAAGATTCTATTTTCTCTTCATTGGCATGCACCTCCAATGCCTCTTCATCACATGATGCTTGTTTCTTAATGGAGAGTGCTTCATGTTCCCTTTTTTAGAAAGATATGTTGCATCCAAGGTTTCCTCTAACAACTATTCACTTCCAAAGTCACAGAATAAGGCGTCATCAAGATATTCAAAAGGATTATCACTTATCATGTTCTCTTCTTGATGTGGGGAGGAAGAAAGGCTTGTATGTCTTCATCAAATGGAAGGGTAGATATGAGCACTTCCTATTCATTAAATGTCTTGTCCGGATTTTCTTCATCAGAATCTTCTTCAAGCTTGTTTTCAAGAGTATGTTCTTCAAGAACTGCCTCATCTATTGTCTCATCATTGATCGGGAAACCTTCTTTGCAAATAATGTGTTTGAGCTCTTGAAAAGCATCTTCCAAACTCTTAGTAGTTGGACGATATTTCCTGAGAAATTCTTCAATGAGTTTTGTAGAAGAAGAGATACTCTTCGGATAACATAAGTGTGCAAGCCAATCCTTTTGACTTGATTCCAATGAAGATAAAACAAAATTCATTAGCACATCCTTGTGTAGAACATCTAGGATTGAAACATACTTCATATAATTAGCCACATGGGTGACTGTTAGAGCTGGATCATCGTTAAATTTGGGGCAATTTTCTCTCCATTTTGTTGGACAATGATTTTGATAGCCAAGGACATTCTGAACATCAAGAGAAGGATAGACATTATGGAATGCCCATGGTAAGTCCCATGAGGCCATGGTTCCATCACTTGTGACATAGCCTCAATGGAGTCCCCAGATGAGAATAATGCTCATCAAAGGATGGAAAAGGGGAAAAAGGTGGGTTCTGGGAAGGTGGAGTCGCCATATGAGCTCATCAAAGAGGGTGGAAAGGGAACGCCCCTTGGGTGGAGTCGCCAGGTAAGATTAGGGAAAGGCTTTGGGCTAGTTTACCAAAGTGTCATTAAGGTATGAAGAGGATTCAAAATCATCTCCGACAACGACACCAAAATGTTATGGCACAAGTTGCAGGTTGGTAAAAGCCTAACCCAACCAAGGAACAAGTGATACAACTTTGGGAATCCTACACCTAATGTCACCTCGATGTAGTTCCCACACTTCAAGTGTGACTAGGTCACTCTAGGGAGGTGATCTCGGTGACCCTAGGGAAAATGAGATGGATATGGAGATATATGTAATTGAAACCCCTATAGGTCGAGTCTAAATGGAATGAAGGGTAGGGAGGGATGCCTTGTAAATCAGGCAAAGGCTTCCCCACAAGTATAGTTCTTTTTCAAATGATTGTACCTGTCCGAGACACAAGAAAACACACCTTGCAAAAGTATATGTTAGTTGGATCAACAAGTTAAGCTTGATGTCCCTAATTTACAACAATAGATGACATTATATATCAACAATAATAAGATACTATAAGTTGCTTAATATGTGCTCAATATCAAGTAGAAAATGCAAGAGAAAGACTAGCAATTGACTAGCTAAACTCAAGATGAAGAACCAATACTCTTAGCACAAAGATAAGGATGTTGTAAACACTCGTCTACAACAAATTATATCATCCTTATGCCTACAACATTCAATGTATTACAACAAGAAAATCAACCAGTAGAATCCACTCAAACTTTGAGCAAAACTCGATGGTTGATAAGAGAGTTATTAGAGCAAGTATGTTAGGGTTTCTGTAGCCCTAATGGTTGAAGATGAAAATTTGTAAGAACAAAAATAAGTATCCCTTAGATGAGGAGGCGTTAGTGGCTGTGAGGTGCCAAAGGCACAAGGAAAACAATCAACTTTGCAAGAAGTAAAAATGACCAAAATTCATGTTTCCCAATGGAATATTTTATTTCTCCAATGCAACAAATTAATGACTAGTGCCTTTACTATTGGATTAATGGAGTCACAAGGATCTTAGAGAAGCTACCTTCTTGGGGGTGTTATCCCTTTTACTTCCCAAGGCAAGTTTCTCTAAGCTAGGGTTTAAGCTAAGAGGGTGTATGCCCTTATACTTCTCTTAGCAAACCCTTGATCAATGAGATGAAGCAATAAAATGGTGAAGACTATGGTGGGGGTGTATGCCCTTATACCTCCCACCTAGCTCCTATCATAAACAATACTTGACTTGAATAAAATGATAACAAGAGAGTAAAAACCATACCAAGATCAAGATGCTAAGAAAATCCACCACAAGAACTAGAAAATAACCTTCCAAGGCTAGAACGTCACTTCTTCCATTAATAATTCATAACCATAGCCATACACAAGTGCACAAGAGTTAAAAGAGATAAGGAGGCCAAAAATTTCAGACCAAAGCCTCTCACAAGAGGAGAGTTATGATTTTGAATGAGATCTTATGGTCTCTATTTATACAAAAATTAGCCAACATGTCTTGTCCACAAAATAAGGAGTAAAACACAATATTAGGGGTCAAAAACCCTAATCTTGCCCACTTAACAAAATAATATTAAAAAATTCACTTAAAGTTTCATCTTGTGCACAAATTAAACCCTAATCTAGGATGACATCACCCCTTTATGGGACATTTTGCCACTTTGATGAGGTTGTTGGTGTTAGAAAAGTATGGAAGGGCCTCCCAAGGCCATGTGTCAAGCATCTAGGTGATATCATCATTGTGAAGAGCCTCTTCTCCTCAAAACATTCAAGGGAAAATGCGTGGAACCTCACCACCAAGCCCTAGCCCCCATATTCATGACGTCATGCTAAAAAATGGGACATTTCGCCCCTCCTAGGTAAATTGTTTGGAAAGCAATGGGTGAGCTAGGTTGTCCAAGTCATCATCAAGGTCGTCTAAGTCATCATCAAGGTTGTCCAAGTTATCTTTCTCTCATCTGACATGTGGGCCTATGACATCCAACCTGTGGGCTTGTAGCCCCATGGAAGCCCAAGCTAGGCTTATTCTCCCAAAACTGTCCACCAGCTAGGTCCTCCAAAGACAAATGAACACACCCTCCAAGGATCTGAAGTCATAACATCATGATAACTGGGTCCAATCAATGAATAATCCTTCTAAGCATGTGCATCAAAGATTACTATATCAAACAATTAAGAGCTCAAATACACTATGCAACTTGTCAAGTTTAAGTATGGGAGGGATGACGAGGTGTCCTATTGGGTAGGTCTTTCCCTAGGTCAAGGAGAACCTCCAATATGTCCCTCTCTAATCCATGTAAACTGTATGAGGTGTATGGGGTCAAGACTCAATGGGAATAGGGCTCATGACATACTAGGGGTCGTAGTGTTTCATTCATGGGTGCCTTTGTAGAGGGTGTGTGGTACCTTCATCTGAATGCACTTTTTCCAAGACCGTCATTTTCCTTTTATATTTCTTTCTTTATATTTTATTTCAAAATAACACAAGGAGAGGTTGAAGGTCACTTCCCTGGCGTGGTGACTAGATCGTGGCAATTTCACCCACAAATGCCTAATGAAAATGAGAAGGTTGGCTTGTGATGAGACCCCCTTTCTCTCAACCATGCAACTAAGAGTCATTTCCCTAGTTTGATGACTAGATAATGACAATGTCATACCACTAGATATCCATGGATGTGATAGGTCAACTCTTGATGAGACCTCCTATCCTTCAATCTACCTTTCAGTCATTTGTTTGTTACATTACGGGTCACCTTTTATTTCAAAGATAAGCATTTTATTGCTTTCTTGGGTGATCCCTGGGTGAAGCATATAGAAGGTTCATATACGACTTTTATATTTTACCCAACACCAACCCCTATGGGCCTTTAGCCCCTTCTTCCCATAGAATGAGGGACAACCCTTTTTTGGGTCAATACACCCTAAAATCCCAAGAGATAAGGAAACATAGGGGAATAATGATGGAAAATGGTAAGTATGGTTGGGAACGGTACGATGGATCATTAAGGGATTTCCTAGTAGAAAATCCATTCCCAAAGAAGACCACTTACTAGGGCACAATCTCAACCACCAAGGTGAAGCAGGGAAAAAGGCATAATGTCCAAGCACATATCATGAAATCTAGAGCAATCTAACATACAACATAATCAAATGGCTTAGGTATTGAAATGATGCTTACCATAATACTAACTTGTACCTCATGAAGAAAGGCCCATTGCCTTCCGAAACCCAACTGGTGTGGTGGATACCATCTGTAAACCTGTGACCATCTGTGATGGTGAGTGGGCTTTCCATCTTGTGCAAAGGGTACAACTGGTCATGTAGTTTCTTGACACTCCATATCTGCAACCTGAGGGCCTCAAGACATAATCTCCTTAGTTATCCACAAAATGGGGATAACACGACCAAAGGTTCAATTTGTTTAAGTTAGTAAGGTGCCCTAGTGTGCCCATAATCAATACAAACTGGAGCATATTATATATTTATAAGGAATTGGTGCTTATTGTATGTGTAGAAGCATCAATGTGTATATCACAATATGCACTACAAAGTCTTGTAAACGTAAAAATAACAGTATCGTTGAAGAAACACTATTGCTAGAAGCACTGGTGCTTTTATCACTATTATTAGCACCCGTCGTGCATGTATAGGGAGTCAATGTGTACTAATAACTTAAATGCACCAATGCATAAATATGCATGGACCACACTGTTGCATGCAAATAAATATAATGCACTGATATATTTTAATGTTGAATTTCTCTATGTTCTAGGTACACAAATGCAACTTGTTTTTCATAAAATTTCAATTAATCATAAAAAAATTCAAATATTACTTTTATAATAATATTCATTTTTATATTTTAATTATTGTGTTTGGATATAATTGTTGCATTAACGTTGCATTAATGTATTGTATTATTTAAACAAATGTACCAACGAATTGTACCTTTGTGTATTGCAACGATGTTAATTATCCATGTATTTAATCAACAATGTAACTTTTATCCCTTGTCTCAATGTTATTAATTTTTTTAACCTTTTAAACTTTTTTACCCATCTCCTCATTTTAGCATCTTTTTTGTTCTTTGGAAATACAAACTTCACCAATTATGTTTCTTAAACTTTGTTTTGTTTAACATTTTCTTTTAATTTCAATTTTAATAATAACATTAAATAACTAAATAACTATTATTTCTAATGACTCCTTTATTATTTTAATCATTTTTCACAATGGGTTGTAACTCTTATTTTTTCCACATCAGTTAACCTTAATTTTTAGCCTTATAAATATCCACCCAAGTTATGTTTTCTACTATTATTTGATCTATATGTCTGTGATGATGGGTGGAGTGTCCATTCAAAACATTGGATGTTTGGAAATTTTATACATAGTTTATCTCCAAAAATCTCAAGTTTTTGACATTGGACAATGCAATAGAATAAAAAAACCATTTATTATATATGAAGAAGAGACCTTTTGTCGTACCCCGGATGGGGTGACACGTAGCACATGGGAGGCCATGTAGTCCCCATGCAATCCAAGCCATAAATATGGTCGTCTTCCACCCCAACCCTCATTCTTGGATGGAGAATGACCATAAACGCACACAGGGGACAGAGGGACAACTCCCCCACGTAGGTTTAATGGCGCCCTCAGCGATCCAGCTCTAGGCCTCTCAAACTTTTCTGGCCTCATTCTCAGAGTTCTCTGGCCTCTAGGCTATGTCATGCTATGGGAGAGAGGGAAACCTAGGAGGGGACCTTCCTAGTACTATTACGTTGCAAGGTAGAGGCACCTGTGCGAATTGGAGAAGGCTTGCTCCATAGCTCGGAAGCAACAAATCAAGAATCCGATGAATCCTCCAATGGCCTACGTGGAGGAGGAATTCCTGGAGGAACCAATTCAAGTTCCACCAGAATTACTCCTCTACATGGTCCCACACTCCCAAGATAGACCCAACACCAACATTGCAACAATGGATACATCGAAAACCATGGAGGGTGCCACTTGCATTGTACAAGAGGAAATACCCCCAAAGGATCGCCCAACAGGGACCTCATTGCTTAACCCAGACATGGAATGCGGCGTGAGTCCACCTAGTGTCTTCACTCCGGAGCACTTGGAGCTCATCTTTGAGATGAGGAGCTATATGATGGTGCAACTCCACTGGCATAGCCTTATTAGCAACAAACTCGACATGTTGTTCGATGCCTTCTCGAATGCACCTGTCAAACAACAGTGCTCGACCTGCGTGCAACCCTTTACAGTCACACCTAGTGACGGCACTCCTCATGGCGGCTCCTCGGATAACAGGTTCCACTGTTCAAAGAACCCTCCTAATGTTTAAGGTTTCTCTGCTCTCTACACCTCACTTGCGTGGAAATGGGGTTTTTTTCTTGTCTTCCTGCTTAGGATTTCTGTTTAGTTTGAATTATTAGTTTTTGAATGCATGTCCAGACAGAACTGTCAACACTATCAACTGAAAATTGCTATGGTTTCCAACTGTATGGCGTAGCAAGTGGTGGTTGCTACTTTTAGCCATAAGTATAACCGATTGCCACCTGTTTCAATTTCCACTAGTTTGGATGAACATGTGGCAAGCCTGTGAAACGATTATTTTTGTACAGTGACAATGAATTAATCAGGCAATGCAACTTTTTTATTAAAAAAAAAAGAGAGAAACCTTTTGTCGTACAAAAAAGGACAACGTAAAGGTTCACAATAATCAAAATGTCAAGAAGTCATTGTTATAATTATTGGTATCTTGTTGTCATCCAATTGGGACAATATGTTTACATTAAATAAAATGTTTGACTTTCACACATTTCAAAATATACAATTTTCAACATTCAATCATATTGATTATCAATCATCACTCTAATTGTTGTTGTTGCTTGAATTGCTTACATCCTTCATTTCTTCATCATTTGTAGAGGGTATTGTACTTGGGTTATTTGGTTGGACGTTTTGTTGATTGGCTTGATTTTGTTTTACCTCTTCCTATTCTATCTACATACATATGAATAAAGTGTAATGAGTATCTACGTATTTATAGTATAATATATTTGATGGTGTAAATAAAAAAGTGTATCATAGTAGCAAGTGATTCAGAAACAATATACACGCTTTCAAAGCTATTCCTCATGTCATCTCTCAACAAGTCCTATGTTGGCTCCACTCTAGACTTTGTTGAAAGATGAATTTTCTTAGAGTCTTCTTAATCTTCCTGAAAACAAAAAGCATAATAAAAATTCTATTAATATTCATACGAAAGTGTGTGTATCAATTTGGTATTTGTTTTGGACTAGTATATATACATATTATAGAAAAGTTATGTTTAACAATACAACTTTTTAAATGTTTTTTTTAGTTAGTGCATTTTTGTTATTGAAAGTTTGATAGATTTTATTGACATTGCTTTAGAAATGTTTATTGTAGTTTAAATATAATTTGATTCTTGGATTCATTGGATTGATTTTTTTTATTATTAATGAAAAATACAACTATGTTTTTTCCACTCTAACCTCTTCATAGTTTTATAGAAATCCCGCCCCCCCCTCTCATTAACTTCCAACACTACTTAGATGCAATGAGAACCATTTTTTTGTTATTTACATCCTTCATAATATTTATTTTATTAAGAAGGATTTTGATTCCATGATTGTTGGTCCTTGCACACCATTCAACATATGCAAAATCAATGTTTGAAACATATTATCTATTATTGTTAATATGTATATATTAGTAAAATGTCAAAGAAAAACTTCATGTCAATCACATCTTGATCCACTTAAGTTTCCTCTTTGCAACATTTTCATAAATCTTTTACGCTCTTTTTCCACTAAGATTGTGAACATTCTTATTGAGTTTTTTCAATTTTTTCTCTGCATGACACACATTAACCAATACACATCATTTAAACCTCTAGATAATTCAAATATATTACTTTTATGTTAAAACTTCAAATAACTTACCATACTATCTTTTTGGGATGTTCCCTTCATGTTCATCCCTGTAAGTTTTTTCTCTTTATTTTCTATCAATAAAAATAATGTATAATGAAATATACAAATTATAAAATATGCTTTACAAACTATGTATAAAATTTCAGGCTAAAATGGTTATCAAGTTGGTTGTTGCACTTTGCACATTGATTTGTATCGATGCCTAGCATACAAAAATATGCATTGGTGCATGCTTATAGTATAATGCACATCTCTAAAATCGAAAACATTTTTTAATAATTGACATGACTGAGCAATGCACTATACAATAACCATTTCATCGATGCATTGTTATTGTATAATGCACACTGATAAACCTAAAACATTTTTTTAAAAACTGAAAGTGTCAATTGGTGCGCTTTGTAGTGAATAATGTATTGGTACATCTTCACTGCAAAGTTCATAGTGCACAACACTAGATCATTTATTATTATTATTATTATTCTAGTTTTCTTATTTAAATTTGACAATGACATGTTTTGAGATCCAATGCAAGGAGTGATTCCAATCCAAGAAATACCCTAAACAATGAGTAGTCTCAATCCAATAAATACCCAACTAATACCCAAAGTTCCATAAAAACAATACTATTGTGGAAGTGTTTGCTAAACGCCTACTACTAGGGTTAGTAGCAACATAAAACAAAATGGATGCAATAAGAAAGCTATATCTTGCGGCGTTGAAGGTGAGTACATTTTATTGAAGGTGAGTTTGTTTTTTTGAAAATACAAAGATAATGAATTTATGTACTTGAAATTTCTCTTTTGCAGATTTGTATGTGTTAAGTACCTGAATAGATCTACCAATATAATCACCACAAATATTGAATACACAATATATCCACAAAGCAAGATATAATAAACCACACTTTATTATTACCAAACCCTTGAGGTAGGGCAACACCATACAATGGATCCTATTATGGAAGGGATCCTCTCCTGTTCACTTGCCTCTTCGAGGGGGCATCCTCCTATTGAGCTACCGCTCCAAATACAATAATTCTCTTCATATCT
>JASDQU011441949.1:18487-41999 GCA_032191745.1 Picea mariana | reverse complement strand
TCAAGCAATGTAATGAGACATGAAGAGAAATATTGTATTTGGAGCAGTAGCTCATTAGGAGGATGCCCCCTCGAAGAGGCAAGTGAACAGGAGAGGATCCCTTCCATAATAGGATCCATTGTATGGTGTTGCCCTACCTCAAGGGTTTGATGGTAATAAAAGAGATTTTTCATATTGTTATTGCATATCTATTGTGGTGCTTTTGTATTCAGGTCTTTGGTTCTTAACATCATGCTAGTTGGCTTCATCAAAATTTTTAGGTTCAGTCATAGATAAAAAATCAACATGAGATTGTTCTGAGTCTTTAATCAATTTCCTTCTTGTTTGAACTCCTTTATTTATATCTCCAATTATCTGATTTTTAGGATGATTCTTTCTAACAATTATGAGAGGTGATTTTTCTTCTTTCTGTTGATTTGTGTCANTGTGGAGAACCCCATCAATGGAGAAACTGTCCATGCTTAAACCCATCAATTAAAACTTCAGTCCACAATCTACAAGAAGCTTCAATAGTTGGAGATATTGACAGAAGCATTCATAAAATCAATGCATCTTTGGATGGCAGACAAACAGATCATCAATCCACTATTGTAGAAGTTGAAGGTAAAATTCATAACAACAATGTATCTCTACTAATTGATCCAAAATCTAGTTTAAGCTATATTACCCCAACCTTAGAAGAGTCGAACAAGGTAAAGAAGGTAAAGCATACTAAATCCTAGTTAGTACAGTTAGCAACAGGGACAAAAAGAAAGGTAACAAAATTTGTTTCTCATTGTGAACTAAGTATAAGTGGTCAGAATACAAAGTTAAATCTGAACATGTTACCTTTAGGTTAATATGACATAATTATTGGAATGGACTGGTTAGAAAGGCATAAAGTGATACTGAACTGTTATGAAAAATCATTTGTGTACAAGGATGAAAATAATACAGTAAGAACAATACAAGGAATTGAAAAACCAGTTTCTTTTAGACAAATATCAACAATGCAATTCAAGAAATGCATTAATAAGGGTTGCAAAGTGTATTCTATTCAAGTAACCAATCTTTTGGAAAGAGAAATCAAACCAATTTTGGAAGACTTTGCAGTTCTTCAAGGATTTAAAGATGTATTCGTAGAAGAGATACTAGAACTACCTCCAAGGAGAGAAATATATTTCTCTATTGATCTACTACCTGGATTTGCCCCACTAACGAAGGTACCTTATAGAATGAGTGTTCCTGAGTTAACAGAACTGAAAATTCAATTACAGGAAATGTTAGATAAACAATACATCAGACCAAGTGTTTTCCCATGGGCAACACCAATTTTATTTGTTAAAAAGAAAGATGGAACATTAAGATTATGTATTGATTATCATCAATTGAATAAAATGATGATTAAAAACAAATACCCTTTACCTAGGATCAACGATCTCTTTGACCAGGTTGGAGGAGAAAAAATATTCTCTAAGCTAGACTTGAGATCTGGTTATCATCAGATCAGGATAAAGGATGAAGACGCAAACAAAACAACATTTAGAACATGTTATGGGCATTATGAATTTGTAGTGATTCCGTTTGGACTTACTAACACACCAATAAATTTTATGTGCTTGACGAACATTATATTCAACCAATATTTGGATAAATTCAGACTGATCTGTATTGATGATATACTAATCTATTCAAAAACTGAAGAAGAACATGAACAACATTTGAAAATAGTGTTACAGACTCTAAGAGAGCATAAACTATATGCTAAGCTTGATAAATGTGACTTTTACCAAAGGAAGATACAATATTTAGGACATGTAATATCGGAAGACGGTATTGCAACAGACCCTAAAAATATTAGAGCCATTATGGAATGACCTATTCCTAAAGACATAGTAGACATAAGATCATTCATGGGGATTACCGTTTATTACCAGAGGTTTATCGAAGGGTTTTCCAAAATCGCCTATCCTATTACATCATTGAAGAAAAAGGGAACACAATTTAATTGGTCTAAAAAATGCGAAGACAGTTTTGATAAATTGAAAGGATTATTAACTACAACACTAATAGTTAAAGTGGTAGACCCATATAAAGACTTTACAGTTTGTGTGGATGCAAGTAAAGAAGGATTAGGAGGAGTACTAACACAGGATGGATACGTCATTTTTTATGAATCACACAAATTAAAGGAACATGAAAGAAACTATGTAACTCACGATCTAGAATTAGCAGTTGTAATTCATGCATTGAAAATATGGTGGCATTATTTAATGGGAAGGAAATTTATATTACTAACAGATAAAAGTGGTGTAAAACACTTGTTCAGTCAACAAAATCTCAATGCAAGATATGCGAGGTGGTTGGTCTTTCTAAATGAGTTCGATTTTCAAGTACGACACACCAAAGGAAAATAAATAAAGTTTCAGATGCATTAAGGTGGAGAACTAACGAGTTGTATGAAGTAATTATTAGCAAAGAAAAAAATGATATCGAGGACATAATTAAATCTGCAAGCAAAAATGATGTAAAATACATCAAAACAACAGATCAATTGCATAAAAATGAGGGAAATCTACACAATACAGATCTCAGTATGGATAAATATTGACTGTTAAAGTTCAAAAATAGGTTATACGTACCTAATTCTACTGAATTGAAGATGATGATTCTTAATGAGCTACACAAAATTCCATATTCTAGTCATCCAGGATACCAGAAAATGATAACATCTTTAAGAAAACAGTTTTATTGGCCTAATATGAAATATGAAACAACTGAATACTTGTCTAAATGTTTAGATTGTCAACAGGTAAAGGCTGAGCATCAACATCTAGCAGGTCTTTTACAACCTCTGCCTATACCAGAATGGAAATGAGAAATTATTTCAATGGACTTCATTACAGGTTTATCTAAGACTCAAAGACAAAACGATTCAATTATGGTAGTGATTGATAAGCTAAGTATTTCTGCACATTTTATACTTGTGAAATCTACTTACAAAGCGATTAATATCACTGAAATTTTTATGAAAGAAATATTTAGACTGCATGGGATTCCTAAGATGTTGATTTCAGATAGAGACGTTAAATTTACATCCAATTTTTTGAAGGAATTGTTTGCAGGTTTGGGTACTAATCTGAATTTCAACACAAGTTACCATACACAGATACATGGGAAAACAGAACGTATGAATCAATTTATCAAAGATATGTTACAAATGTATGTAAGAACAAAACCAATTAAGTGGGAAGAGTATCTACACTTAGTTGAATTGGCATACAATAATGGGTATCAAGCATCAACGAAGATGACTCCCTTCGAAGTTTTATACGGAAGGAAATGTACAACCCCTTTCAATTGGAATAATCTGCTTGACAGGATTATGGTTGGACCAGAAATTCCCCAAGAAATGGAAAGGCTGGTCAAAAGGGTACAACAAAATTTGAAAGAGGCACAAGATCGACAAAAAAACTATGCATATCTAAAAATGAGACATTAGGAATTCAAAATTGGAGAGCATGTATATCTCAAAGTCAAAGCAAGGAGGATCTCCCTAAAACTAGGAAGTTGTTCCAAGTTGGTGATGAGATTTTGTGGTCCATTCGAAGTCTTAACTCTAATCGGACCAGTGGCGTACCAACTAGCACTCCCTGCAAATTTGAAAGTTCATAATGTTTTTCATATTTCATTATTAAAAAGATATATTCATGATCCTACTCACATCATTGATTGGAACATGGTGCAGGTGGAACCAGAAGGCGAGTTCCAAGAGAAACCTCTATGCATTCTGGACATGAAATAAATAGTGCTTCAGAACAGATCCATCACCCAGGTAAAAGTGCAATGGAAGCACTTTAGTCCCAAGGAGACTACTTGGGAGTTGGAAGAATAAATGCTGGAATCTTATCCAACTCTGTTCCAAGAGATGATTTGAACACCGAGGATAATGTTATACTTAAGGGGGAGAGGATGTGACATCCTCAAATATTCAAAACAATTTATTTTAAAGTTGTTTTAAAAATAAATTTCCATTTATGGAAATTTTAATTTTAATTTGTGGAAGTATGCAATTATTATTTTTGTGACTGTTGGACAAGAGTTTGACTTGCCAACTATCCTCTTTTAATGGACACATGTATGAGACAAATATTTTAGTAAATTAAATGCTGGAAAATAGATGGAACAACCAGCTTAAAAATAGATGACTATGACTCCATAAGTGGGGAACATGTTTGATTTAACTCAGAGATGATTTTTACAAGTGTCAGAAGTTGAGTTCTGTCATTGGTAGCCCCTAAAAATCAGGGATTTGTAAAGCTGCAAATTTCCCAAGGAGGGAAAGGAATGGAAAGTCCTAGGCAATGGAAAAAAGATATATACAACATATTGGGGAGGCAGGATGCTGCTTCATATGTTGGAGAAAATGACTGTTTGTTGTTATGAGCACATATGGTGTTAGGAAAATGATTTCTTAACTGTTTAGAGAGACAATGGCTAAGGAGTGATGCTCAATTTTCCCTTATGGAGTCATGGTCAAGCTAGGGGGTGACCATGACAAGTAATTATGGATGTTCTGTATTTACGGTTGGGTGGAACGTGCCTGTTCTATTTGTTTTTCAACACAATTGTTACATATATGTATCTTTGTCTGACTACTTTTTTCTTTCTGTCAAATTATTGATTTTTCTGATGGATGCAAGACTTGATCTGTATAGAGATGTCACTATGTTCATGTAGGATCTTTTGATTAATATGTAGATACAAAATTAGATG
The DNA here is from genome assembly GCA_032191745.1 of Picea mariana. Taxonomy (NCBI): domain Eukaryota; kingdom Viridiplantae; phylum Streptophyta; class Pinopsida; order Pinales; family Pinaceae; genus Picea; species Picea mariana. The sequence continues at coordinate 37,244 of JASDQU011441949.1, read as the reverse complement.
ATTTTTTATTGTTATGTTATACTTACTGATTTGGATGTAGCTACAAAATTGCATATAGCTACAGAATCACATCTGTGCTACAGAAACTTATATGCTACAGAATTGAAGCTATATAATTATTCATGTAGAGATTAGTGATTTCCATGTAGTTACAAAAATTACATTTNATTGTGATTCACATATATCCCACACCAAATTTATATATAATTAGTTTTAACCTTTGAAAATAAGGATTCAAGTAATTTCTGCATTTTCATACATAATCTTAAGAATTTTTTGGAAAACTACATATATAGTGTATTTTATGAAGCACTGGATAACCATGGGTTATTCAATCTTTCTTCATATATAAAAGGGAGAATGAAATTATTTGAACATTATATAGGGACGAGAGAATCAAGGATCCCTGTGAATGTAATTGAGATTGCAAATTTACAATGTAGACCAAATTTAGGGTACTCACGAATAAGAGGAAACTTCCACGAGAGAATCAAGGATCCCTGTGAATGTAATTGAGATTGCAAATTTACAAAGTAGACCAAATTTAGGGTACTCACGAATAAGAGGAAACTTCCACAATAAACAACTAGAGAATAATATTGTTTGTGAACATGACTCTCGTAAAAAAACTACATAAACACAATAGGAGTAAAGGATTCAAAAGTGTGACCTTGAATAAAGGATAGGTTGTAAACATACTCGGATCAAGAGTTATGTACTATAGTTTTATTTCCATACTTTAAGTTACGGTAGCTTCACAAATAACGATAGAGGAAAATTATTGTTTTATAATAAAGCTTATTACAAATTATCCCTATGTACTATTACATATGCAGTCTGAAACAAGCATAGATGATTACACATCCTTCGCTATTAAATTTAATCTTAAGAGTCGATACATGTAGACTTTAAAGTATCCGAAAAATGACGACAAAGATTATACTAGATACATGATGGAACTTGAGTAAACAAGTAAAATTTCATTTACTGGTGTTGGTTACGTGTTCCTCGAAGAGGAACCCAAGTACCTATAATAGGAGGACTCTCATCCTTTGTGAACTCCTTGACGACGTTGTATACCTATGAAGGAAAACCACATCTTATCTCAAAGATTACTTTATCAAATTTTAGCGGAAACCATAAAAAATAAATGAATTATAAACAATAAAGACATGTATGATTACTTATCTTTTGTAAATCAAACCCTTGCTGATGTGCATGAAGTTTTCATAGTTGATATAAGCTTGTTTTTGGAACTTAGACTCCCAGAGAAGAACGTAGGGAGAGGATGCTCTGGAATGACTGATGGGTTCCCTCACATATGTGAGACCCATCATTAGTTTCGTAGACAAGCAAAGAGAATTCAAAATCTTATATGATATAAGCAGGAAAATAAACGAGTTTCATATCTATGATACAATTATCATAATACTTCATGCTATTCTTGAAAATCCAGGAACAACTACCTTGGAATCGAACATGACTTTTTATAAAAGAATCTTACACAGAGAAAATAAAGTGTACAAGACAAACGAGAAATGATTTTTTTAAAAGAAAACTATCCAAACATTTGTTCATTTCCTTTGAATAGAACCCTGATTTTATAACCTAGAAAGATTAGCTAGTTAACATTTATTTAACAAGCAAAGAACTTTTGCAAGTGGCAGAGTTGACTGTAGTGAGAAGTGCTAGAGTATCCACTATAAAGTCGATATTAGGGGACGGGTGCCGGTCATAAACCCAACTACAGAAAATAATACAAAAGTATACATTATAGAGAAAAGTCTATTGAAAGAGCATTCCATTCAAAATTAAATAGGTAAGGGCGAATGCCCGATTGCAAAATCTCTATACTAAATACTATCATAAAAGAATTAAGTTTAATCGATGAGAAAACTTGGACACTCTGTGCCGAATATTTGGAGGATATTGCTCAGAATCATTATCTAATCATATAAATATATCTAAAATTAATATGTGAGATGTAAGTTGTAAAACTCTATGTAGAATAGAATCTAGGATGATGACCCAGCTCTACCAAAAAGGGAGAAAATAAAAACTTGTAAATATAAAGGATAAATACCACATCTGATAATCATTTTTTTTCCTCCTAGAAAACGAGGAAACGAGATTTTGTAGTCTACAAAAATATTCTTACACTACCCAAGAAATAAGAAAGTAATGGTGATTAGCCATAACTTTTGCTATCTAAAGCTACCTATTTTTCTTACAACAAGACTAAAATCCAGATATCCTGGTTTCAATGGTTTTGGTGTTTACCTGTAAAGGAGCCCGAGCACAGAATCTGTAATCTATTCGATGCCACAAAGTATTCCACAAAAAATTAATCCACGTGTTTTCCTATGTTAGAACAATGATATAAGAACTCATTACTGGCTAGAGAAAACCTCCCATAGGAATAAGCAATAGAGTGAATAAGGGAAATGGATGTAGATCTATCTGGTTCAAGGAAGACAGACCTCAGGCCCATCAAACTCATACGTACCCTCGAGAAACAAAATTATTTACAACCAACCATGTGATACATCAGGTGTGGAGTCATGGCATTGGTTGATAGACGGTTGGAGCAGAATCGTACACACTACAGTCTAATAAAAAATGCTAATGTGTCCTTTTCCTCGAAAGATGGCAACCAACTGTCAATGAATGGATGTAATGAATAAATTAAAGGTTCACCAAATAAAAAATTTAAGATAGTGGTTGATGCCACTTAATATAAGTTGGTGTAATGTTTTATTCACCTCTACCCTCAATCTACACACTTATACCAAGTTGCAAGGGTTCTATATAAAGATTAGTAGATTTGAATGTTTCCACAAGGTTATAAGGATGGTTCCCTGGTTTATTTTTGAAGTAATACGTATTTGATAACCAATGCTCATCAAATTTAGGATCTCTCTCTCGCTATATATATTGTTAGTGTTTTAAGAGAACAATAATAAGTTGTTTCTTTGTTGATAACCAATGCTTATCAAATTCTTTGTTGATATACATTGGAAGGTAAAACTTTTACTTGAGCTCTTGAAGATTACTAGATTACTAGGTATTGTAGCATCATAATTGAGTTTGTCTTTAGTGCCAAATCAAATTCTATTTGAGAATTTGAACCTTACTTGAAATTGGAATATGTTAATTGTTGTTTTTAGTGTCAATTCAATGCAATGGGCTTTATCATTGTTTCACTACTTTAGAGTGTTAGCAATTGGAGAATCACCTAACATTCAAAATTTATTTGAGCTTACACTGAGATAAATTAGCTGAAGCTAATAATTGGGATCATGACATAAAAATTGGATATAAGTTTTATCTAAAGACAACTTTGTTTTTTAGTTTCTATATGCTTTGATAAACATTCAATTCCTTTCACTTGAGTATATTTCTTGAACAATTTCTGTTCTTTGGACATTAGTGACACATATCAGTTGTCTATCTACAATTTCAACGTCATCTAATTTTTTTCCTCTTCATTTCTCTTTTAGTTATGCTTTTTGACAGGTTAGCAATTCATCCTTTCGTATTATTTTTTTCTCCATGAGCTCTTATTTCTTGGAAGAAAATCCTTGTGTAGGATTTTTTAATACATCTTGATCTACTTTGTAAATGGAGTGTATTGTTTGTCCAATAGTCTATAGTCTAACACTGAACAAGTACCTAAATCCTTGAGTTGTAACCCAACAATGAGATGACAAATAAAATTAATTTTCATGGAAATAAGAATGATTGTGTAAGTAAATTGAAATAAGTATTCTATACTTTGGTTAGAGATCTCATCAGTAAGCACACCACTACTTTTTCCATGGAATTTAGAAACTAATATCCGAACTTAAATAGACCCTTAACTCCCTTGAACTCTAAAGTCTAAACCATAAAACCAAAAATAAGATGACAAATAAAATACTTTCATGGGCCCTATCATATTGGCATTTTAACTAAACATAACTAAACATGATTTAGTGGTCTTGTGTTCTCAAATATTGGCCTCTCTTCTAGAATCAATTTTGTACCAATAGATGGGCCAATTCAAATCCCATAATGGTTTTCTACGGCCATCCTCCCCCATCTGATGGGTTATATACCCATGGTGGGCCAAGAATGATGGTTCAAGGTGGAAGTTTAGGTGGTAATGGTCCAAATGCAATGATGGGAGTTAGAAGAATTCACTTTATGGGTAGGCTAGGATCCCTTGGATGTCCAAATAGATCATGGGGTATGCCCTTTCACCCCCTGCAATATGGGAATGGTGGTCGAGGAAGGAAAGATCCAAAAAAGTGCGGAAATGGGCATAATAGTGATAGACCATTGGGTACAAATCAAAAGATAAGTTAAAAGGCTTAATTGATGTACATTGTTGAGAAAGATTTGGAAGCGGAGACATCAAGAAATCAAAATCAATATGGATTTATAAATAATCATTATGCTACCACCATGCCCTTTCACTACTTAAGGGTTCTTCAATTTTGTCTTCATAACCTAACTTTGCAGTTAGGATTCTAGTTTCTTTATTTCTAGACAATGTTTATTTTGAATATAGTCACCATGCCCTAGTCAATGACTCTGTTGATTAAATATTGTTTGAAAGTATTATTTGAACATGGGTTCAATAACCTTGGGAGACTTACAAATTTCACATCAAAAGTATCCATAATATGACTAGGATTTATCCCTTGTTCACTTTAGGGAGGCCTTGAGTTCCATGGCTATCATGTAGCAAGGGCCATGGGTTTGCTAGGATATCTTGGTAGTCTTCTTGCATTAGAATGAAAACTTATTTTTTGAGACTTATGCTTCATTGCATTGCCTAGTTTGGGTCAAATTCCTTGGGATTAATTCAATACTTTCACTTTTTGGAAAGGCTTGTTGAAACCTCGGGGAAATTTTTCTATCATGACCTCAGTAGGGTTTTTCATCCCAAACCGAATATGTACATCTATGTTTAGGTTAATCTTTATGGGAAGTCAAAGGATTCTATCGATACCTAGGTTGGTGATGTAATTCTTCACCAACCTATGCAATGCATTTTCTATTGTTAGAGTCTCAATCATTATATCTAGTACTACCTTAAAAAATCTACTTGCAATTCCATAGTATTCAATATGGCTAGATCATGAACACAAGGAGAGGCTTTGATGTTGGTAAACAATTCTGGTCCTAGGATGCCTCTCAACATGTAATGTCCACCTTAAGAACTAAAATCCAATATTAGGGGGGCTCTAGTGGCACCTAAGGGTGAAATCTTTGGTCCTAAGATTTCTCAGTGTAAAATCAATACACTCAAGAAAGCATTGTTGGCATCACCATTGTTACACTTACATACAACAACATCCAATAGGAAGGCAAAAATCCCCCTGAAAAATTAAAATGCTCAATGAATTTTTCTTGCTAGTTCTAATGTCTACCTCCATTGTGTTTTGGGCATTGAACCATATTGACAATATAGAAAAGGAGATAGGGTTTATAATGAAAAATATCCACTACACTTCTTCTATATGAATATTTTTTCATGAAATGTACTGTTGGAGACCTATAAAAAGGATTTGTTAGATGGTTGTGCTAGATGCTAAAGGTGTTTGCAAGTTGTTACAACAATTTGTTTTTTTTCTTAGGTCTCTACTTAATTCTATTTTCCTCAACTTATTTTTTTGCGCGTGACAAAGGAAAATGAGATGTAGAAATGCTCATCTTCTAAGCTATCTCCCTATGTTATAGACTATGACTTTGATCCAACTTAGAGATTGGATTGGGTTTTGTTAAAATTAGAGGATTGCTAATATTAGTGGACTGATGATGCTATTGAGAGATCAAAATTTTGGTGCTAGATGGTTGAGAGATATAAGAGGCCAATCGGGTGATTTTTACAGATTTTGATATGGTCAAGTCTTTATAAGATAAAGTATTTCTCCCTGATTGTTTGAGCCCTATGGACTAGGAGGCATGGTTCAATCCATGTTCTAGTCTAGGCCTTTTCACCACAACATTTATAGAAGGAAAAACTCCTTATATTTAGCATTGACATGGTCTAAGTTTAAGAAGGGAAAGTATATTCTTGAAGCACATTATTGGTGCATGCACTTAGACCAAATATCCCTACATTTGATAATTAAGGCTCTATGTTCGTGAAGGGAATTGGTAAGTCATTATGTCTGGGCATCAACTTATCTTTCTTGATATTGACTAGGGAGGTTGTAATCTATGTATGTGTAGGTCTCATTACCTCATTAATATTTCTCACTTTAAGAATTAATATTGTTTGTATAGTACTCATTATATTTGAAATATGGTTCCATGACTATAGGGTGAAAAAAGTTGGATTCCATGAAAAAATGATGTAGTTACTAGGATATGATCATTCCTTAGGGGTTTTGGGAGGGATACTTCTATTGTTAGAAAGAGACCTATTTTCACAGTCAGGAGAGAATTTGAAGTTTCCAATTAAATGCTACAATTGTCCTTAGGATGAGAAATTGCAGGGCCATGTAACAATGCTGCATCATATTGTTAAAACTATTGATTTGAATGATCCAAATGGATAATTTAAAGAAAAAAAAATGGATAAGTATGTGGTTTTTATTTTTACCTAGAGGGGCTAGATTAAGTCTCAGGATTGTTCTAAATAGTGACAGTTCAATCCTCTCCCTATAATTGGGTATGCTTCTTTATTTATCTAAAGCCTCTCTTTTGGCCAAAGCCTCTATCATTTGTTGGAAGCCTTTTTATGTCATGTAACAAATATGCATATCTATAACATTCATATGATTAATGATAGAGGTATAATAGATACTATATATTGATAAGTTTATGGATATTTATTTGGATGAAATTCTTATTTTTATGAGGAGAAAAGAAGAGCATGTAGAGACTTTATCAGGTTACCTTAAGAACAAAAGATGCCCCTTTGATAATTTTTTTTTTGACTGGGGAAATCAAAAAATAGTCGGGCACGTACTTGCATGACACATGGTTGTGTTATCCAATTGCAACCACTATAACCCCATGCATGCCAATGCATCCCCTCATGCGACACACAAGGCTAGTCGAGGGTTTCAAACCGGCGACTTCACATAACAAAGTTCCTTAATAGTACACTCCATCACCAACTGTTCTACACCTCGGGGCCACCCCTTTGATACATTAAATAGAAGACAAATGGGAAAATAAAAATGATTTATCACTTGGATTGATAGGGATGTCAATATCTAGTCATTTATAGTTTAATCTTCAAGGAATTGAGACCCAAGATTTAGCTTGGAAAAATATGGAAACCATGTTTGGTAAATATAATGAGATTCGAGTCCATCATCTTAAAAACCAATTAATTACTTTAAATCCTAATGATTTCTCTTGCAATGAGGATTTTCTATCTAAGTTTAAAACACAAACTTTACTTGCATAATGTAAGATAAAGAAGGAAAATGACCAACATATATATGCTATTCTTACTAAGCTTGGAAATGCCTATTCTATTTTTGTATCTACTTTCCACTCCACATGAGAATAACTTATTAGTCAAGGGAATGCTTACAAAGTTCCCTCCTTTGAAGCATTTCATGATTCTCTGATTAGAAAGAAAGATAAACTCTTACACCTTAGATTGATCAACACTGAAGGAACATCTAACAAAGCCTTAGTAGCACAATAGAAACAAGGCCCCAAGAATCTGAAGAAGCAACATCTTCACAACAATAAACAAAACATGGGTCCCAAACCGTCTTAGCTATATCCTACTCCCAATGGTGAGAAAGAAACTAAATCAAAAGGAAATAAGACTGTGAGACATTGCATTTTTTCTGGGTGAGATGGTAATATGGAGTTTGCATGTTTCAAGAAGATGGAAGACTTAGAATTTGTAATGAATAAGAATGACATCAATCTTGATCCTACTCTTTCTAACTAAACTATCATTGATATGGTAGTTTTGAGTGAAAAAATCTTCTTCATAAAATTTAGTGTAATTGATGGCCATCAACATTAGATGTAGAGTCATAAAGGTGGGACTGATGACCTCTACATCAATGTATCTAGAATTTTTTTATTGTTTGACAACTTGAAAGACCTATTCCTTCTTAGTAGTATTGGTCTAGAGAACCTTGCACTTTCCATCACAATGACGATACTTTTTGCAGTAGGAGCACCGCTTCCTCTCTTTTGTGTCCCAATAGAAGGTATGGTGTTAGGAAACCTCAAGTTTTGTTTAATACTATTGGGTTGGCCCTTGGAAGTGGTAGAGGTTTGAGAAGAGGAATTGGACTTCCTTTGATTGACAAGATTGATTTTATGAAGCTTAACATCTACTTTGGAAGCAATATGGAACACATGCTCCAAGGAAGTAACATAGTAAAATAGTTATAGTTCCTTCTTTTAATGTGGCAATAACCCGTAAATGAACTTAGTATAGATAGTGCCTTAAAATTCTCTTACCTTGACCTTGATTGAAGACACCAATAAAATGTTAGATGCACTATCTCGATATTTGTTGAAGTTGTAGCCACTAAATTTCCAACAATGAATTCTTGGACCCTAATGAGTAGAATCTCTTATCAAAGATATCCTTTAAGTCTTACAAAGTATTGGTCGATGGATAATTTTTGGATACTAAATGACGTCTTTGGATCTGCCACGATGTAAGGGCTTGGTTCTCTCTTTAAACTTCAATCCCAGAATATTGTTATCCTCCTTCATGTTCAACTAAGTTTTGAAATAGATTCCAAGTCATGTATACAAGAATCGAGCTTATTTTCATTGAGAGCCCTATCAAAGTTAGGCAGGATAGTTTAGTGTCCAAATTGAAGGTTCGTTGAATAGTAGGAACCACCTAGTGAATTACGAGTTGTAGTTGAGATTGTGGTTGGGCCTACTATTGATGGGTGATGAGTTGTTGGAACATACTTATCATATCATGCATCATTTTAGGCTAAAACTTTTGTTTTTGTTTGGTTCACTATTTTTGTTTAGCAGTGATCATTTCTATCAATAGGAATTGATATACCTACATTTGTTTAGCTAATACTAGGGCATGGTTGGAGTAATGATATTCTCCCACTTATCTTGAATTTTTAGAAGGAACCATGGTAATTAGGAGATGTTAGAAAATATATGGTTTTGCAATTGAAAATAGGGATCCATAGGTAACAAGTCAAAATGAAATAAATTCAAAAATCAAGGGTCTAAAATGGTAAAATATTGTAGTTTAACACTCTGTGAAATTTTAGGAGTGGAAGGGTTTGACTTATAGACATGATAGTTTCACTACCAAAAGAGATTGAAGAAGGATTTGGGCAGGAACAAATTCACCAAAGGAGACTAAAATGGAAAATTTCTAAGGAGGCCCTAATCCTAAGGCTTTGATACCAATTCATATGATCCCAATACTATGAATGCAAGAAGATACTCATAATATAAAAGAAATAATAAGGAAGAAAGTATGAAAGTATGATGAGAGGATTTCCAAAACTGTACACATGTTCTACAATCGCTCATATTGCTTTGTATAGAGTACAAAATTGTGGGGAGAATGATCAAAGTTAACTATGGTCTCTAATAAAATACAATAAAGTGGGTGAGTGATCAATTTAGAAAAAGCCACCTAAAAGAGATAAGGATAAAGTACAAAGTACAAAGTAGAAAAGTACACATATAATACATGTTCACACATGTTCAATATCTAAGTTTGATCACTTTGGTAGGCATCATAGGATCTAGTTGAATCTATGATAGCCCTTCTTCCCACTTGAATTTACTGAAGTAATTTGTTGAGGATTTTTTAAATCCTCTAGTATGCTTTGGCAAAGAGAATCCAACAAGAGGAATAGTACACATGAAATGCAACCAAAAATTTTGCGTAGATATGGAATCTAGTTGTTAGTGACATGGATTTGTTATCCATTTATCAATATTTTTGGAAACTCTTTGAATGACAACCTCACAGACCTCCTTGGGAGATGCCTAGAAGTAAAAATACATTCCAAAAAATTCTAATACTTAGTTTGACCACATTGACCAAGCCCCTCTTTGGGGGATGCCTAGAAGGAAAAAGACATTCCAAAAAATTTAAATACTTGGTTTGGCCACATCAGCCAAGCCCATCCTTGACTAGTAAGATAGTTTGGGACCTCCTTTTGGATTTTCATGAAGAATTCACTATAAGGAAAACACCAATTAGTAGAGGTTTTTATGGAACTACTTCTCCCTTCTATGTTTTTAGTGGAGGTTTCTAGTGAAGGCAGGCAACCAAAGGTTTTATTGGATGTTTTTTTTTTTGCTTCAACCATCTTGTTGCACTGGTGTGCTTCCATAACACACACATTGTGTGTAAACCTACCATATGTGTTGATATAGGTTAACATATTTTATAAAAATATTAAACATTTTTTCAAAAAATATTTGTCGGTAAACCCAATAGACCAATCATCCTCAATGTGCCACATAGATTTACCTACATCTGTGCATAACCCTGCCATGCACATCAATTTAGGTTAAATAATTTTTAATACAATATTAATTTAAAAAACTATTTGGTGCATTCGATAAATTGAGTTGCATTAGTGTGTAACACTACCATGTGTATTGGTGTAGTTTAAAAAATAAAATAAAAAATATAACCGATGCACTCAATGCACTCGATACCTACATATGCATTGGTGTGTCATGATACCATGACACACCAATGNTATTAATTTAAAAAACTATTTGGTGCATTCGATAAATTGAGTTGCATTAGTGTGTAACACTACCATGTGTATTGGTGTAGTTTAAAAAATAAAATAAAAAATATAACCGATGCACTCAATGCACTCGATACCTACATATGCATTGGTGTGTCATGGTATCATGTGCACCATGGTAGGGTTTAAAAAAAATTACCAAACCAAAATTTCATTTGAAACTTTCATTCAGTGCTTCATGACATATAAGCTCTAGTGCTTACTAACCCCCTTATGACCTCCCCACTGTTTGGTGCTACCAAATACTAGGATTTCTCATTTCCTTTGATTCTATGGTGAATTTGCATTCATTTTGGAATTTTGTGAATGGTCCCAAAATTTTATTTTTTCTCTACATGGAAACCAAACCATACCTCCTTGGTGGAGAAGATACCAGGTAAATTGATTCTTATCCCTTCAATTACATTTTTAATGGTTTTAAAAATTAAAATTAGGCTTTACTTTGACTATTTTTTCAAATTTTAAATTTTTTTCCATGTGATGCATCCCTATATTTCATCTCATGCCATTGTGCAGTGATTTTACAAGTCACTCTAGTCAAAATGCTCTATTACATTACAAGCATACCAGAGATTTAAATTTAACAAGAAAACTTTTCCTATGCTCTTTGGTGGGCCAATAAATGTATAAATGAATCATAACCTTACATGCATTGGGAAATTTTAACATTGCACATGTGAATTCTGGCACTATCCATTACACAAATGAATATTGGCACACCACTCACCCTCAACAAAAACACTAAGGGATGGTAGTGCTCATAGATATTTATGTTATGCAAATCACAAAATTTTAATTACATATTTAATGAATCTTATCATTGTTATTTTATGAACACTTTGATCTTAGATTGATATATTTTTCTGAAAAAGTTTTTATTTGAACCAAGCATAGGTTCCATGAGTGAATTATTTCATTTTTTGGCCTTGGGACACATGTGAGAGGGATTAATTGGTACATATTTGTCTTTTAGTTGAAAATTCACTATGTGGATTAGAATTTCATTATGTTTGACAATGCGTTTTCTACATATGTCATTCAATGATTCATAGAATTCTTTCAACTCAGTTTTTTACACCTTTCTTAATTTCTTCTGGCCCTATCTTCTTTGACCCATCATGTTGCTCATTCTTCCATCTTCCCTCAATACATTGTGTTCAAACACAAGCTTCATCAATGGACTTAGGTTTTAAAGGCATCGATTGTATTTGAATATGGGTGAAGTCCTCCTAAGTATTCAAGGGTGATTGGAAGAAATACCCAAATGAATGGCTCATTTTCAAAACTCACTGGTATACTCTTACATAGTTTGCCTTTGTTTCTATTGAAAAAATCCATTGAATATTTTGTTCTTCCTCATAACCAATAGGATAAAATTGAGACTTCATCAAATTCTTGTAGGTTTCCCATCTAGTCACAAGCAGTTCCCACTCAAGTTTCCAAGTAGTGACATAGCTCTCCCACCATGTTAAAGAATGGATTTAACTTCAATTGAGAAAAACAAATTCTTCACTCTTCACCAAATTCATGCATATTGAAATAATATTCAAGTTGTTGTAACCATTGATTAATATTAAGGAAATCAATCCACATGCATATCGATAGATGGTAATCATTTCCTCGACTTTGCAGGGTGCCTAGAATTGGTTGGCACTTCCTTTGTCCTTCTTTGGATTCTCCTCTTGTTCATCTTTGTCCAGAACCTAAAATTGACCTGTGAGGTATATTTATTTTTTCTTTGCTATGTTGGCTAGGGTAGTGATACTAAGGTTGATCTATGCCATGTTGATTATTATTTGTGACAAATTGAGAGAAATCTAACTCATTTGGAATTCCAAATTTGGAATATTGGCCTTAGAATCATTCCCTTCTTAGTTATCTCCCTTTTTTTTATTCTTGAGACAATTTTCTTCTTCTTGTACCACTCTTAGGATCCTCCAGAACTAGTTCTCCAACTTCTTACAATTTCTTTATTCATGTTAGCATTTGTTGTGGTATCCATTACACACTTCTAGAATAACCACTCTAATACCAATATGATCTATATTTGAGCAACCTATGGCTACTACAATTCATCAACATGGATCCTCCATTATTTATTATTATAATATCTCCATGAAAATTTAATTACTATGCAATAAAGAAATTTTGTATGACTTACAACCATAACATGAAAACAATAATGACATTTTCAATCACAATAACATAGAGAGAATTTACCATGTGGAGAAACCCAATTTGGGAAAACTCCAACATAAAAATGAATTATGTTAAACTATTTATTAATATAAGGAAATACAAACTACAAAGGCTCAACATAGTTATGATCTTGGCTAAAACTCAAATACCAACAAGTAAAATCATTTCCTACTCCAAGAAATCTTCTTCCATTAACCAAATGTTGTTGGTATCGGTTTAGTACAATCTCTCCTTTGTCTACAATTCCATGCAAAATTAGTTGTTGTTCCGACATGTGGAAAATAACTCACTCTTTTAAGTTTTCTTTTCAATATCCTACTAAATCCACCAACTCCTTTGAGCTTTTGTTAGTGTCCTCTTATTTCATTATATCCTTCTTCTAAGTCCCTCTAGCTTCTTCTCCCAATGTTCAATGCCTCCAATAAGAAATTATTGGAAAGCTCAGACTATAACTGCTCTATTCCAAAGTGGTTGAAGAGTATGCCATCTTTGTGGCTAACATGTGGAATCCTATGATTTGATAGGATGTCCACACATAAACCTTTGGTTTTCTCCTATCTACCATCTTGGCAACTAGGTGTGGGACTTAGTATTCCCGTATTCCTCTTAAGGTTTTCATGTGTAATCCTCCTTGCTTATCATGATGTGGAGGGTGGAGCTTCATCATCCTAGTTTCAAAGCTATACTACCTTTCACTCTGCATGATATGTGGAGTGTAAAGGGAAATCCTATTATACCCCTTTCCTTTTTTCTCTACATTCCCATGCCAAGGATAATTTTAAGGATGGAAATTTATCTCAAAATGTAGAAACCTTAGGGAATCTTACTAGTCTTTAATATGAAAACTATAAAATGTTTGGCGATATTTTTGTAAAACTATTCAAATTTCAAAGGATTTAATATAGTTTCTATAAAATTTGGGCTATTTTTAAGGTAAAATAATTTTATTCTATAGAATTTGGGTGAATAATTTTTAGAAAAAATGGAAAATTGCAAATATTGTTTTGGGAAAAAGCATGGAAAATTAGCCCATGGGAAGATTTTAGCCACAAAAATTTTCCCTATCGCATGACACATATGTCATCCCACATCCTACAATGCATCACTCACTTTTCATCTTGTGCTATGTAACCTACTCTTCCTTCCTTATCTTTTGTTGCAAAGTGTATAGTGCAAAGGTAACACCTTCTCTCTAGCTCACTCATACTTCTGCATGCCCTAAAGCTCTACATGCTTGACTCAACCATTTTTTCCTAGTCTTAGCCCATCCTTCATTTCATATTATGGAATTCAGAGTGAATAGGTATATCCTCCTCTCTGACTCCTTCATACCTCTACATTGTAAATAAAAGAAAAAGTCTCATCTTTCAAAGTCTTCCACAAACTTCTTCAAGGCATTGGATGAGAGGTCTCAGACATGACTATGATGAAGACTTTAGCTAATATGATGAGATGAAAATAGGTATGATGCCTTATCTATTCCTTTAGGGATATTTTTGAGCTAAGTACTTGACCATTTTGATTTCTTTAATTGATTCATTCAGATCAAGGTCTTGGAGTTTTTTTTACTTGTTTTGGAACATTTTTTGGGTCCTCATAATCTTCTTAATTCTCTCCCAAATGAGGTTTAGTTCCTTTTTAGGGATCATCATTTTATATTAGTATTCCTCCCCCTCTTTTTCCTTTTCAATGGAATCTAGATTTACTAGGTCCTTGAAGTGGTTGTTGTTTGCTCCATGCAGTCCCACCTGGGTCGTCTTTATTTGTTGATCATGTTCCTTATTTTGTTGTTTTATACGATTTATATTCATTGGCTTGAATGGTTTTTGTTTCTTCTCACTAGAGGGGTTCATGGGATACTTGGGGAGAGGTTTCTCCTCTTGATTCCTTCAATAGATTTTAGCGAAATGCCCATATTCATGGAAAACATTGCATTTGAAGGGGTTCTACTCATATTCAAAATCTTGGAGAGGGATCTATCCATCTAGTTTTAATTGAATCACCCCTAGAAAGCCCTTCTCTAGATCAAATTATACACAAATTTAGGCATAGGTAAAGACACTTCCTTTGGTTCATCCCAATTGATGTATCAACCTGTCTTGTCCCCAATGGGAAGCCTAACCCATACAAAGGATACCATGATCTTCTCTTTAGGCATAAATTATAAGGAGGTTGTTAAGGTCCTGTTGATGGGGCACAATGCCCTTCGTCAATAGTAGGGGTTACCCCTACTAAGAATTCCCAATCTGACCTCTCACCATTTGGTATATGGAACCCATCCAGATTTTGACCCGACAACCATTTCTGGTTTTGGTTTTACAAGTTATGGCTCGATCCATCGATGAAGGTTTTCTAAGCTAAAGAATGAAATGTAACTAATCTAAGATGCATGCATCTGGAGGAGACCAAGATATCCAGAAGGAAAACATAGAACCAACCATGCTCCTATCAAGGGATTGGGGAATAGTCCATGCAAAGAAAATACAAGAATATGAATAAATAATTACAAACACAGAATAGTCTAGCATTTAAATAATCATTTATGGTTCCATGACCATGAATTTAGACAAATATTTTCCGAAGAAAAAAAATAAGAATGCAACCATCATACATAAGAGTAGTCTAAAATATGAAGTGCATCCTTACACAACCCAAGTGTTGAGCCAAAATGCAAAGGAATAGTCCACAATACATCCAACACAAGAATCAGAGCTCTTCAGAAAATGACTTAGCCAAATAGGTTTCTCCTCATTAAAAGTTTTAGTAATAGTACATGAAAGCTCAAGGAACCAAAAGCCCTGGTCTTGGATAAAATCCCCGTATTCATTGAAGTTTAATGTGGCTCTTGGCCTTCCACCTTCCCCCATGACCTTTCATTTACAATTTTTTTTCCTTATCCCCTTCGTAATTATGATAGGACAAGGACAACATAAATGTTCATGACTGAATGTATGATATGTAGTTACATTTCAAATTTGTCTTTTAGTGTTGGTGGGCCATCATAGATTTTGGCCTTAGTGCACCTCACCCATCATGGAGATTGGTATGGACATGGGCACATGCTTCTCCTTCTAGATTTAATATTCAACCATCATGGGATTCTAAATTCTTCTTCGACCAATCGAGTTTGATTTCCTTTCACTACTCTCTTGTTGCTGCGATGATTGTTGTTGTTGTGGTTGCTCTATCATCTTCAGCGATAGATCATGTTTGCAAGGGTACTACTGCATATTGGTAGATCATCTTGATGTGTGGAAGTTGTGTCTTCATGATTTTCTTCCTTCACACACTATTATATCCGGATGGCTAAGTAAAACCTTCATTTGGCATTGGTACCTGACACCATTCAACATGCAACAAATGAGTGACTTCGGAGTAACCCTAAAATAAACTATTAAAACCATGTGTCTGAAACCATAGAACTGAAAAATTAACCAAGTGAGAGTTTGTATATGCTTCCTTGAGTTTGGTTCCTGGTTCCTCTACTCTTGATCAAGGTATTATGTTTTTTGGGGATGTTGACTATGTGCCAGATATTAATCTCGAAAAATGTGAACAATTTGTTGGGAATTTCTCAAATCATATAACTATGAATTTGTATATCTCGGAAATACCTTTCTAACAATATAAGGAACATGCAAAACATTAATTCGAGTCAAACTTTATGGAAAAATTACAAAAGACAGTTTGGTAGGGTCATGTTCTTGTTTCAGCAAGAAAGTCACGAAATCCTATTTCGACAAGAAAGTCATGAACTACTCCTGTATGTGCCGATGAAGAAGGAATGAACTTCTCCAGTTGAGTCGATGAAGATCAAGCGATTATCTACAGTGCTATCAAGTTGATGGTTGAGGAAAGTCTCGGAATGTTGGAGGAGCTCCAATTGTGTCACACCATATAGACTTGCACACGATCATTGTGGTACCTGATCTTAGACTGTGTTTCCATCATAGGTGTGCTGCGTGCTGAATTAAATCAACTCGTTGCAAAATGGTTTCATGAAGTTTTGGTTAAAAAATTTAATATTCTTATTTAAAAATGAGGAAGGTAAATAAATCAATAATTAAATCTATTAAAAAATAAAATAAGGGGTTATAATCCATTCTCTCCCCTTCATGGAATGAATGCATGGTTTTAATGTTAAAATGGTTTTAATGTATATAAAAAGGGGCGGGGGTTGGTATAGTGTTGGCGCACAGTGGGAATATCTGGGGTTAATCATCAATACAACAACAAAGCCCTTAGACACTGGCCCTTTAAACATCACCTACAAAGCAATAGAAGTCTCACTTGAGGCATCTAGAGGGGCTACAGGAAGGTTTTGCAGTGATGAGGGGAAGTGAGGAACTTAACATGTCCTTACCAAACATCTACTCATGTGCATAGTTTTCGGTACTTAACAATTACCTTATCATGCAACATATCCCGTGTGTGACATTACTTTACTCAACATTCATCCATTTACCAGTTACTTCAGTGTGCGACATTATAACATCATATATTAATAACACATTCAACATACTTAATCATTTATCATCATTGTACAATAACATTAAATATCATAACATGCAAAAAAAACACATCATGACACAAGGGTTTAATGTGGTTCACCCAACTTGGGCTACATCCACAACGGTTGGCTTCTTATATTAGTCATTTATAATCTTCTTACAACTGCACACTATGCTTACAAAAAGATACAACAATAACCATTAGTCAAACCTTCCTAGTCGTTCTATTGCAGTGCAAGTCTCACTCCTCATTCATACCTCATTCATAACATCTGAATACTTAGCCAAAATATCAACTCAACTTACCCCAAAAAAAACTAAGGACTTTTCACCAATGGAACCCTCAGAACTCTCTCTACCCAAAAACCCTTTACATATATACATCAAAATAGGGCTAATCCCATTACAAAATGTCCCCAAAACCCAATGGTCTATAACCATTTCTTGATTTTTACGTGACGCTTAGTTGCATTTCCTCCTATCGCGTGCTTTGACTCCTTAAAGTCTGCTCTCATCACATGCTCTAGTCCATCTTCTAACTAACTTTTATTCTTTGATTTATTATGAATCAAATTCCAAAACTGAACCAAAATGCCTATCCAAAAGGCCCAAAAAACTCACCCATGGCTTGTCTTGAGCCATTCAGGCCTTCTTCCAGTTCACCATAAAATTTTTGAGTGTCTCCTTTGCTATCTTGGCCCACTCCTTGACCTCTGTCTCCTTCAACAATATTGTGTTGACTATTTCAGCAGTAACTCAAGCCTCATCTTCTCAACACTTTCTTCAACTATCTATTTGGATATACCTTGAGTGGATGCTAAGGCCACTATCAACCTATATGATTTTTCTTGTAGGACCTTGATATTTTGTGCACGATCCTGCTACTCCACCCTTAGTTGATTCAACTCTGAATATAGCTTCCTATTCTCATCCATTGATGTTACCACCCATGCTGGCGGTAATGTGCCCATGACTACTTTGAACTTATGTGCCCTTTCCTATGTAGCTTGGATCTTCTGGTTGATCTCTTGTTGCTCCCTATCTTCAGTTAGTTGTTTCCAAATGCCCATGGTTTCTACATAGAGATGAACACATTCTTCCTTTAGGTTCTTTATGCTCTCCACAACTTTGGTCATTGTATGTTCCCTTTTCTCCCTTTATTTTGGTGGAGTACTCAGTGTCATGCATGATTCTTAGTCGACTATGTTGGATCATGTTGTCATTGATGCCAATGGTTTGATTGATTGATGTCAAGTGATTGATTTATGTCAAAGGATTGATTGATTGATGATTGATATAATATAATAT
>JASDQU011441949.1:0-14645 GCA_032191745.1 Picea mariana | reverse complement strand
AGTATATTTCTTCTCTTGTAATCATAATATGAATGATGGTGATATTTATTTCCTTAAATTGCATCAACGATTTAGGTTGATATCTCTGTTATGGGGCTGATATAAGTTTGGGATATAAAAATATTTTGACCATGTGTGTATATATATCTTGCAGGTGTTGTTCCACTTCCCTGAGTGTCCATAGCCCCGATGGATTCACCACATCATCACGAACCTTGCTTCATTGCTAGCGAGCGTTCACATCCCCAACAAAGATATTTGCATGTCCCCTAATTTGGTTAAGCTTTCTTTCCTATTCCTTCTTGGTTTATTTAGTGTATGCTTAACATCCAATGGATGGGAAAAGTGGTGGCATTTTATCTTGATAGGAGATGACTTCCAACTATTGATATTTATTTTACATATTTACGTCACCTGTCTAATAAAGTTGTCTCTTTTGATTTTCATCCTTTAGACTTTGGCACTTCACCTTTTATGCGAGCAGTTGCTTAGTGCGTGGATGGTTCCCGATTACATTGGATCTGATCACCAACCAACATGCAAGAATGGCCATTGATTAATCACTCTGTTAAGTAATGGTCTGACTGCTATCACAATATTCTAACATACTTATGATTTATATTCAAACAAAGACCCCTAGTTCAACTCATGAGCTTGGAAAGAGATGAAAGATGACTCAAGTCTATTTCCAGTGCAAAGGTGTTGCCTGTAAAAGATAAACAGAGGTGAGATGTCTGTATGTCATCAAATATAATCAAGAATTATATGAAAAAAATAAATAAGAGAATGGATTTCCTCCAGGGGAAATGATGATGAGAAATGAACAAGACCAGTCATATTCAGAGATAGAAGACAAGCTTAGCCCAAAACCTACTATGATTGAAAAATGAAACTTTGGGTAATTGATGATCAAATATATGCAATCAAAAAAGAGGGTAAACTAAAAAAGAGGGTAAACTATGAATGTAAATGTTTCCAAAAGCTTTAAGGATGTTCATGCATCCCAACTAGCAAGAAGTTTTGTAGCCTCTTGAGAAAATCTATTTTGTGTGAAAGCTTATACGTGTATTATTTCATTCAGATGGGATTCGATGCTAGCGCTGCCTAAGAATTTCATATTTCATCATGATTTATGAAAACTACCAGCTCATCTTTGCAACTTTGTACTCCAATAAGTAAGGATTGGGACAAGCTTTCATTTGTTACCCATCATATGCTTTGCTTCAACTGTGCAGGATCTTGATTCACTCCTGATGTCTCTCAACTCTAAAACTAATTCAACAATGTAACATGATCACCTCTTCACTAGTTCAACTCAGGGGCACGATATCAATTACACACATGTACTTGCATGGACAAATTGTTCAAGTCATAAGATTGATTTCAACTTAAAATTTCTAGAATTGAAAGTGTTTAAGAAGATCATGTGCAAGGATTGAGAATAGAATCCAAAAACAAATTTGTGAATAAATTTCCTAGGCAACATGTCTCGTGATCGTCATGAATTTTCTGAAGCTATTTTTCTTCTTTGAGCTTTGTCCTTCCCTTCATGAGAGAAAAAAATCATACGAGAGGGATTTGTGCATAGGTGAAAACACATATCACCAATTAAGATTAATAACCAATGAAACCAATTGATTTATTAGCCATTTCCAAACATTAAATATTTAAAGAGTTAAACAATCTAAGAAACATCAATGTTTAGTAAGGTAACTCCCTCTTGGAAGATGATGTTTACAAATATTTGACAACATAAACTAGGCCTAAAGTTTGTATATAGGCTGGCATGGGATACTAAATAAAAAAAATATAATTCTTTTGAAAACATAGGAAACCATACCTATTTGGATGTATGAAACCAAATCATGAGTCTTATCAGTTCCTATTGTCAAGATCCTACTAGAGGAAGAGTAGACTTAGCTCGAATGTTGATCTATCAAGTGGAAGTTCCCTCTGGGGAAGAAAATGACTATGGTTGTAATGATCATCGATTCTCCTTGAACCGGGTTGTGGGTCATGTATGGTGGGATTCAAACATGTTCAATATCAAATATCGAGGTAAGTTTCCACATCATACATGGGGACAAAAGAGAAAGGTTGCATGTATTGCTTTTCCTCTCGAAACTTCCTTGAGCAATGATTTCTAGATCAACCAGTGATACTTATGCTAGTGAATGTGCAGTCTTTTGTAAGATTCATGTCTTGTGTACTTGGTTGAGCTTTGAAAGATTATTCTCGATGATCATTCCAAAAAATTCATGGGCCACTGCATGGAAGAGCTCAATTGAGAGTTTCATGACTTGGTTGTAATGTACCTTCCATTTAATGGTTGAAAACCCAAAAGAAGCAGAAACATCATGCTAGTGAATGTGCAGTCTTTTGTAAGATTCATGTCTCGTGTACTTGGTTGAGCTTTGAAAGTTTATTCTCGATGAGCATTCCAAAAAATTCATGGGCCACTGCATGGAAGAGCTCAGTTGAGAGTTTCATGACTTGGTTGTAATGTACCTTCCATTTAATGGTTGAAAACCCAAAAGAAGCAGAAACATCATGATGTAAAACTCCCAGTGAGATCAAGATGAAGGAAACTAGACTAGTGAAATTTCATGAGCAAACCAAAATAAGACCTTATCAAGAGAGAACCAATGAAAACTATTTAGTAAGTCCAAGTCAATATATTGCATCTGATCATTTGAAGAGTGGAGTAACAGAATGGGAAATCAGATCAAGAAGGTTAAATCTGAGCCAGAGAACTCCAAAGGACACACCTTCAAACTTCAACAAGGATAAATACATATCAGTCAAGACACCCAAGTCATTAAAGGAGACCATTTGATCTGAAAATACTATGTAGGTCTTATAAGATATGGCTAATGCATGATGATAACAAGACATACTTCATCAATTTGAGATCACGGGACCAAGAAAAGGATATATATCTTTCCACCGAAGATCATTGGGAAAAGTATTTTTCCTTAAAAAATAAATATTAGGAGCTTGTGGTGCCAAAATATATCAAAGTGTTTGTGTGTATGTGCTCTTTAAACCTTTATATTTCCAAGATACTCAACATAGTCAAAGGCAAACTGAAACTTGATGTTCTATTACTTGAGGTACATGCTAGAGGTGAAATACACTGTTCCTTTTCCCAATAAATGAAATATAGCTTTTAAGGCTGGGAAACAGATAAATGTACAAAGAGTCTCAAGCACAACCTCTTCATAGGAAAACAAACTCTCCAATGATTTTACTCAATGGAAATCATCATGAAATAATGAAGTTACAGAGATCATGATCTATTATAAGATTTTGAATTTCTTTCACACAAATTAATGATATGCCTTTTACATTCTTGAAATAAACTTCATCCTAAAAGGTTCAAGTCTATATAAAAGCATACCTATTGTGAAGGTTTGTAACCATATTTTATCTCACCGGTCTTTGTTTGGAGAACCAAGAGAATGGACCTGTGATATTGCAACAACGATCTGTTGGTTCAGAAGCTTTTCGAGAAAGACAACCATTGAAAGATTGGTCAACAGGGCTTGTACAACCATTTTGGATTATAGACAACAAGGCCATGAACAACTGGCATGATGCCTTCAACCCAGTTTCCATCTTCCCCAAGATGTAAAGTATTCTTCAAGATATATTCTTTTAGCAGCTTAGGATAACAAGTTGTCTAATTGTCAATCGTTAGAGTGAATACCAATGAAGTAAATGAATCTTCAAGTTGAAATTCTCAAGGAATTTTTCACATGGTTTCCACATGATAACCAAAGTTAAGCCAAGATTTCAGTCAAACAACAAAAATGAAATAAATCAAATGAAAAGAATAAAGTTTTTATGCAAAAAAAAACTTAGACTAAAGCAAGCCATCACAAGCTGCAAACTAAACTAATAATAGTTGGTGGATTTATTGAAGAAACCAAGAAAAGTCAAGAGCTATGCTATACACATGAGAATTGGAAGAAAACATATAAACTATGCAAGAAAAAAGAAAGCAAAAGAACTATGCTACTCCTCTTCCTACTATGTCCTACACCAGTTGAAATAGGTCTAAGTGAAAGCACAGTGCCAATGTAACCAATCAAGTAAATCCAAACCTGCAACCAAATGTTTATCAAAAACCAATTGTAGAAAATGGAGTAGTGGGGGATCAAAGATATGAAGAATTGATTTGAGCAAATATCTACCCAACATGTTAATTTTGGCAATGTTATTGTTTATGGGAAATGTAGACATGTAGGATTCCTCCAACCAAGATTC
This sequence comes from Picea mariana, assembly GCA_032191745.1. NCBI lineage: Eukaryota > Viridiplantae > Streptophyta > Pinopsida > Pinales > Pinaceae > Picea > Picea mariana. Next base: position 10,376 of record JASDQU011441949.1, on the reverse strand, counting down.
AATTCCATGATAAAATTTACAATGATTGTCATAGGACTATTGGAAGGAAATAAAAAATGAGTGACATACTTGATGAGATCCATAAATGAAATTTTCATGCAATGTACTTTGTGAGAAATTCTCGATATGGGTGGCATCATTCATTCTAGGGGTCAAAACAAGATAAAGAGAACCTGACATAACGATCGACCAAAACCAAAGTTCCTCATTCTCCAAGCAAGTATCCTTGGGCCCACATTTTACATACCTTGCATGCTGAGAGGAGAGATGATATCTGATAGTTTGAGGGCAACATTGAGAACAATATGACTTTAAACCTTATCCTATAACATCTTCAAAATCATGTGAGGAGTGCTAGAGTATTGAGATAGAATCCAAGGAAGAGTGATGCATCTACCCCTAAGGATTAACATGTGATTCTAGAGTAGATGTAGGGGGCAATGTTTCTTAGATCAACTCACTGTTTCTTATTTTTTGTATGGTGATGGGCTATTAATTTGTTGTGATTTCTTCATGTGGATCAGAAAACTTGTTATGCTTTGCATGCCTTAAATTTTTTGTCGTTAATATCTGTGAATTGCAATTAGAAATTTCAGATTGTACAAGATCAGTGAATAATAGATTAGTACCCACATTCAATTCCAGAAAAAAAAATAGTCATCGAAAACAAGGATATCGTGATAAAATTGAGATTCAACATGTTTCGGAAATGGAAAAGGACTTAGAAATTCATGCATATTGGAAGGAATATCATTAGGTTTATTGTTTTGGTTTATCATTCAATGTTCCGTCATGAGAAAGTGTGAAGATCCTATTGAATGATAGGCTATTGGATGCTCATGTGAGAGGTTGGTATCAAACAAATTCATATAAAGAGATTGGATAACTCTAGACTTTGAAAATGACAAGATTTATTCAATAAAAGATTTGTCACAGACCAAAGTTTATTCATGATTTTCTAAAGGGGAGACGGTAGATGGTTCACACTCTGAGACTAAGGGGTTTAATATTTCTAGTAAATATTCCCCCATAGCTATAACAAAGTGATGATTAGAGATCATGTACACCCCATCATTCGTGGTCAGATATGAATCTAATGAATGTGAGATGATTTGAGTATTCAGATCATACCCTTTAGAAACAAAGATGAGATATGAAAACCAATCAAGGATTTCTTGGTTGGAGGGTTTTTCACGTTGAGAAAATATATAGTATATATGCATGAATATTTGAAAGAAATGATCCACAGATTCATTTACGAGTCTATGGACTTTTGCAATTTCATTAAATAGTTCGTCATAAACATAATCTACATTAGCAACTATAAATATTTCCATGAATTTTTTCCAGCTATGAATCAATTTTATTGGAAATGTCCTAAACCATGATTTAATCCGCCCTTCAAATGTGAGGATAAACAATCGACATATTTCATTGTCCTGAACAATCTTGATATTGTTTTGAGTGATGTTAAACTAGTTGAGATGTGCAAATGCAGAGACATGCCCTTCACCATAGAATTTTGAGCTTGACAAGATATTAACTGTCTCAATTGGGATGCCCACTGAGGGTCTCTAAAAAATGAAAGGTTTTTCTCATACAAAGATACAAAGAGGGTCCATGGGTTGGTTAAAAGTTAATGAAATGCCTCCACATGGTTAGGCTTGTCATATGACCCTCCTTCTAGCATCAATTCTGTTGATGAAGAGAAATTCCCTTTGTCAACAACATGGGTTACCGCTACTAAGAAGTCACAATATGATCTCTCACCATTTGGAATAGGGAACCCATATGGATTCTGGTTTTGCAACCATTTTTGGTTTTTGTTTTACTGGTTGCAGCCTGATCCATTAATGAAGGTTTTCTAATCTAAAGAATGAAATGCATCTAATCTAAGATGCATGTGTTTGGACAAGACTAAGGCAACCAAAAGAAAAACATAGAACCAACCATGCTTCTGTCAAGGGCCTGAGAAATAGTTGACACATAGAAAAGACAAAAATATGAAAAAATAATTGTAAACACAAAATAATCTATCATTTAAAAAATCATTTATGGTTCGATTCCCATGAATTTAGAAAAATATTTTACTAAGAACAAAAATAAGAATGCAACCATCATACACAAGAGTAGTCTAAAATATGAAGTTCATCCTTACATAACCCGAGTGTTGAGCCAAAATCCAAAGGAATAGTCCACAATATGTCCAACACGAGAATCAAATCTCTTCAGAAAATATCTTGGCCAAATAGGATTCTCCTCATTAAAATTTTCAATAACAGTACAAGAAATATCAAGGATCCAAAAGCCCCAGTCTTGGATACAATCCCCGTATTTCCTAAATTTCAACATGGCTCTTGGCCTTCTTCCTTTCCCCACGACCTTTCATTTACAAAATTTTATCCTTATCCCCTTCATAATGATGAGAGGACAAGGACAACATAATGTCCATGACTGAATATATGATATGCAATTACATTTCAAATTTGTCTTTTACTGTTGGTGGGTCACCATAGATTTTTTCCATAGTGCACCTCACCCACCATGGTGATTGGTCTATACATGAGCACACTCTTCTCCTTCTAGATTTAATATTTAACCTCATGGGATTCTACATTATTCTTCGACCAATCGATTTCAATTCCCTTTCATTTCTCTCTTGTTGCTGTGACTATTGTTGTTATTGCGGTTACTCTACCATATTTGGCAGCAAATCATGTTTGTGAGGGTACTACTACATATTTTTAGATCATCTTGATGTGTGAAAATTGTGCCTTCATGATTTGCTTCCTTCACATGCTATCATATCTAGATTGCTGAGTATGACCTTCCTTTGGTGTTGGTTCCTGACACCATTCAACATGCAATAGATGAGTGACCTCAGAGTAACCTCGAAATAAACTATTAAAAGCATGTGTTTGAAACCATAGAACTGGAAAATTAACTAAGTGAGAGTTCGTATATGCTTTCCTGAGTTTGGTTCTTGGTTCCTCTACTCTTGATTGAGGTATTATGTTCTCCGGGGTTGTTGACTATGTGCCAGATCTTAATTTTGAAAAATGTGAACAATTGGTTTGAATTTCTCATATGAAGCTGTAGATATTAGGAAGACATTTCCAATGGCTTAAGGAACACGTGAAATGGGCATCTGAGTCAAACATTATGGCCAAAATACAAAAGGAATTTTGGTAGGGTCATGTTTTTGTTTCAACAAGAAAGTCATCAACTCCTATTTCAAGAAGAAATACACAAACTGCTATGGTATGTATCGGCAAAGAAGAAATAAATTGCTCCAATTGAGTCAGTAAATATTAAGCAATTATCTTCGGTGCTATCACTTTGATGGTTGCAGAAAGTCTTGGAATGTTGGAGGAGCTCAAGTTGCATCACATAATATGGAATTGCATGTGATCATTATGGTACCTGAGCTTAGACTATGTTTTCGTCATAGGTGTGCGACATACTAAGTTATACCAACTTGTTGTGCAATGGTTTCATGAAGGTTTTGTTGGCTATGGAGCCTGATTATCTTACTGATTCATACGTCTTGTTTTAGCCATATTTGGATCCCATTACCTGATAGGGGGGTGTGGGGTGGCTTTCCCCCCCACTTCTTAGTCCCCCTTGAAGATAAAATTTTGGGAAACTTTCCTAGTAAAATATTGTAATTTTGTAGTCAATCTAGATCATTCCTTAAAAGGTCGCAGATTGGATAGTAGAAGTTATGTTAGGGTTTTTTTTCCCTAGAAGGAAACCTTCTTTTATGAGGGAATTCTATTGTAGTTGTGTATGTGAGTAAATATTGTATTCTTAGAGAAGAGACCATGAGAGAAAGAAGAGGAAGTTACAAATGATATGCTATAGGTTGTATCCCTTCATTTGCTGGAGAATAATAAAGGAAGGACCTAGAAATTTCTCTGGTGGATGTAGCCCACACTAGGTGAACCACATATATCTGTCTCTATTGTATTGTGTATCTTATGTGTTTTATTTCCGCATTTGTTTTATTTTATTTCTATGTGATCCTGTTTTTCTAAAAAATGGTATCAGAGCGAAAGGTAACTCACATGAAAAGAGGGTTCCTAGTTTGAGTGGGAGCAATGGTGGAAGATGGAAAGTTTAAGGCTGAGAAATTTAATAGAAAAAACTTCCAGTTATGGAAGACACAAATGGAATACTATCTATATCATAAGGATATTTTCCTACCATTTGGTGGAAAAATAAAGTAGTCGGCGAGTATGAAGGACAAAGAATGGGAGATTCTTGAAATAAAGGCATTGGGAATGATACAATTGTACCTGGCAGTGTCGATGAATTTAAATATTTCAAAATAAATGACAACAGAGGATCTGATGAAGGCATTGGATAAAATATATGAAAAACCCTCGGCCTCCAATAAGGCATTTCTAATGAAGCGATTATTTAATATGAAGATGTCAGAAGATGGGTCTATTAACGACCATTAGAATGAATTTAATATGGTTACTAATCAACTAAGTTTTTTAAAAGTGGAATTTGATGATGAGGTTAGGGATCTTATAATCTTGTGCTCATTGCCAGAAACATGGAATGGCTTAGTGATGGTTGTAAATAACTATGTCTCTAGTTCAAACACTCTGAAATTTGATGATGTTGTTGGTGTTATCCTTAGCGAGGAAATGCAGCGGAAAATAAAAGGTGAGACATTAGGTAATGTGTTGACCATGGAGAACAGGGGAATACAAAAGGATAGATGAAAGAGCTCAGGAAACCGCGAGAATTATAGGAAGGGTAGATCCAAATCTAGACTAGGAAAGATATAGTGCTGGAATTGTGGGAAGAAAGGGCATCTAAAGAAAGACTGCAAAGCTCCAAAGAAACAAAGAGATGGACAACATGAAAAAAATCAGGAAGAAATGGTAACAGGTGATGTGTTACAAGATGCATTGATTATTTCTTTAGATAATATTACTAAATATTGGGTAGTAGATTCAAGGGCTTCATTTCATGCCACACCCCATAGGAGATATTTCCAAGATTATGTTCAACGTGATTTTGGATAGGCTTATTTAGGTGATGATGAACCATGCCAAGTTGTTGGAATGGGTAAGGTACAAATAAAGAAAAAATAATGGAAACCAATGGTTACTGAAAGAGGTGAGAAATATACTAGATATGAGAAGAAATCTAATTTCAACAAGACAATTGGCAAGTGAAGTTTGTATATCTACACTTACAGATAAGGCGTGGAAGGTCACTAAAGGATCACTAGTAATGGAAAAAGGAGAGAATGTAGGTACATTGTATTTATGTATTGGTAATGTTGACTCTTCAATATATTCAGCTTCTACAGGTGTGGATTCAACACTGTGGCATCATAGGCTTAGACACATGAGTGAGAAGGGGATGAAAATACTTCACAAAATGAATTTGTTTCCAAATCTTAAACAAGTTGATTTGGATTTTTGTGAACACCGTGTTTATCGAAAACATAAGAGAGTTAGATTTATTAGGGTTGGAAAGGAAAAGAAGAGTGAAACATTAGACATTGTGCATGCATATGTATGGGGACCAGCTCAAGTATCATCTCTTGGGGGCTCTCGTTATTATGCTACATTTATTGATGATGCAACTAGAAAAACATTGATTTATTGCATTCGACAAAAATCTGATGTTTTTGACACTTTTAAGAAGTGAAAATCTTTATTTGAGAATAATATGGGAAAAAATTTGAGGTGTTTTAGATTAGACAATGGAGGTGAATGCTATAGCAAGGAGTTTGATGATTACTCTTTATACCATGGGATTCATAGAGAGAAGATAGTTCCAGGAACACCACAAGAAAATGGTGTGTCAGAAAGGATGAATAGGACAATCATGAAACATGCAAGGAGTATGCGATTACATGTTGGGTTGCCCTTATAGTTCTAGGCAAATGTTGTAGATATTGTTGTTTACTTAATAAAAAAAGGGCCTTCAAGCTCCTTGGATGGTGGCATTCCAGAGGAGGCATGGACAGGTAAAAAGGTAAACCACTCATTTTTGAAGACTTTTGGTTGTGAAGCATTTGTCCATATTGATAAAGAAAATAGAACAAATCTTGAGGAAAAATACAAGAAGTGTACCTTTATTGGATATGGTGTTAATTATTTTGGTTATCGCTTATGGGATTATGAAACTCATAAAATCATTATGAGTAGAGATGTGGTATTCAATGAAAAGGTCATGTACAAAGATCAATTGCAAAGAAAAATAGGAAAAGGAAAACACGAAATACACAGTGCTTGATGAAATGAAAGAAAATGAAATTCCAAAGGTACTAGAAAATCAAAATGTACAAAAACAGGAGCAACATGCACCTCAAACTCCTACAAGTGTTGTTAGAATATCTACCAGGTTAAGTAGACCCCTTGAATGATACTCTCATTAATTGTATTATTTATTGTTGACTGACTCTAGTGAACCAGAAAGTTATGAAGAGGCAATGCAGGTAGACACTAAAAAGAAGTGGGAGAAAGGCATGAAAGAAGAAATGGAATCCTTGGTAAATAACCAGACTTAAGACTTGGCTCAACTGCCTATAGGAAAAAGAGAATTATAGAATAAATGGGTTTATAGGTTGAAGGAAGAAGATGGAGGAAACAAATGGTACAAGGCTAGACTTGTTGTAAAGGGGTTTGCACAAAACAAAGGTATATATTTTGATGAAATATTTTCTCCTGTTGTTAAAATGACTTCAATTAGGATTGTTTTAAGTCTTGTGGCAGTAGAATATTTGCATCTTGAACAATTAGATGTAAAAATAGTTTTTCTCCATGGGTATTTGGAGGAAGAGATTTATATGCAAAAGCCATAGGGGTATGAGGTCAAAGGTAAGAAAAAAATGGTATGCAAGTTGAATAAGAGCTTGTATGGCCTAAAGAAATCTCCAAGGAAGTGGCATTGGAAGTTTGAGAGGTTTATGACCGAACAAGGTTATAATAGATGTCATTATGATCATTGTGTTTATTTTAAGAGGATATAAAATGGAAGCTATATTATCTTGCTATTATATGTAGATGACATGCTTGTTGCAAGGTCTAACATGTAGGAAATAAGTGTACTAAAAAACAAATTAGCTGATTCATTTGCAATGAAGGATTTGGGTGGTGCAAAGAAAATCCTTGGTATGAGAATAACAAGAGACACGAAAAATCACAAATTGACATTGTGGTGAGTACATAGAGAATATGTTGGAGAGATTTAGAATACAAAATGCAAAACTGGTTAGTACACCTTTGGCTAGCCATTTCAAATTAGCCAAGGAAATTTGTCCCAAGACACAGGAGAAAATAGAATACATGTACAGGGTCCCTTATTTATCAACAGTTGGTAGCTTGATGTATGTTATGGTTTGCACAAGACTAGATGTTTCACATGAAGTGGGAGTTGTGAGAAGGTATATGAACAATCCAGGTAAATAACATTAGGGGGTAGTAAAATGGATTCTCAGGTATTTGAAAGGTAGTGCTACTCATGCATTATGTTTTGGAGGTTCAAATACTATTCTACAAGGATATGTTTATTCATATATGGAAAGTGATAAATATAGTAGGAGAAGCACCATAGAGTATGTTTTTACCATAGGTGGAATAGTAGTAATTTGTATTTTGAGACTACAAAAGGTTGTTGCACTTTCAACAATAGAAGCAGAGTATGTTGTTGCTACAAAGGCTAATAAATATATGATTTGGTTACAAAGGTTTATGGAGGAATTGGGAAAGAAGAAGGAGAATAGTACGTTGTACTGTGACAACTAGATTTCCATTCATCTTGCAAAGAATTCATCCTCCCATTCTAAGAATAAGAATATAAAGCTCAGGTACCATTTCATACGATCCATTTTGGAAGATGGACAATTGAAGTTGGAAAAGATACATACTAGCCAAAATCACGGAGACATGTTAACAAAGGTTGTAACTAGGGAGAAATTGAGTTCTTACTCAGTTTCAATTGTCCTTCAAGCATGAAGGTGAAGATGGAAAATTTTCCAGGTCCAAGGTGGATCATAGTCCACCAGGTACAATAGTAGTGGAGTTGTTGTGATCAGTCTCCAAGCGGGAAATTGTTGGTTATGGAGCCTGCTTATCTTCCTGATTCATATGTCTTGTTTCAACCACCTTTGGATCCCATTACTTGATGGGGGTGTGTGGGGGGCATTTCCCCCCCACATCTATCTCCAGGGGGGTTAGAGAGTTTTTTGGGAAAATTGTCTTGTAAAATATTGTAATTTCGTAGTCAATCTAGAACATTCATTATAAGGTCGCATATCTGACAATAGAAGTTGTGTTAGGGTTTTTTTCCCTAGAAGGAAACCCCCTTTTATGACGGAATTTTATTGCGGCTATGTATGAGTGAATATTGTATTCTGAGAGAGGAGACCGTGAGAGAAAAAAGAGGAAGTTGCAACAAGTATGCTATAAGTTGTATCCCTTCATTTATTAGATAATAATAAAGGAAGGACCTAACAATTTCTATGGTGGATGTAGCCCACACTAGGTGAACCAGATATATCTGTGTCTCTATTATATTGTGTATCTTCTGCATTTTATTTCCACATTTGTTTTATTTTATTTCTCTGCGATCTTGTTTTTCTAACAGGTTTGGTTGAAAATTTTATTATTCTTATTAAAAAATGAGAAGGAGGGTAAATGAATCAATAATTAAATCTATTAAAAAATTAAAATAGGGAGTTATAAGCCCCTCTCTCCCCTTCATGGCATGAACACATGGTTTTAATGTTAAAAGGGTTTTAATGTATATATAAAAAGGGAGGGGGTGTGGTCACGCCCCCTTTCCCACCATGCTCCATATGTTTCAATGAATGGGGAAGGGGGTGGCATGCCACGCCCCTTTCCCATCACATTGCATATTTACTTTGTACATATGGAGGGTTTCATGGGTTGATTCCCCTCCCTATCCACTTCATACAAATGTCAACGCTCAACCGAACTAGCCAATCAACACACCCATAGACAATCAACTATTCGAGTCTTGTTTTCCCAACCACCATGTTGTGAACTACTCTAGATAAGTTCGAAAAATTTCCCAACAACTTCTCTGGTTAAGTTCGAAACAACTCCCAATAAATTCTCTAGGTGTACCGGTAAGTTCCCAACAACTTCTTTGGGTGTATCAGTTTCCATCCAAGAAATTCCTTTGATCGAATTGTGAAGGTGAAAATGACTTATGTATCATTGTACGTGCGGGAGTTATTATATATCATATATATATGTTTTTAATCAAGGTGCTGGTTAGTTGGAAGGGGAGGTGTGTGGGGATACCCCCCTTCCATACTCCATGTGGTTAACATTTTGGGTTTAAGGCCCTTTTCCTTTCTCGTTCCAAACCTTCAAGCTTGAGCTTAAATCAAACCCATTCCCCTTATGTTTTTTAATCTATTTAATCATTTGTTAAATGAATTTTAAATTATTAAAAATTAAAAGTTTCAACCTTTTTCTAGAATGATTGTGTCAAACAAAACTTAAATTTGCACATATATGTGGAATGGAGGACACTGAGCGATTACTTTGTTGCGGGGACTTTTAAAGGTTTATAACTTTCTCATATAGCATCTGATTGGTGTACCATTTTTTGTGGTGCGAAGAGTGCGAGGAGACACTTCTGGTGAGATAACTAACCATGACATTCAAACATTCCATCGATGTCACGACTAACGAGACTGGTTTGGGCGAGAACTCCTTGACGATTTTTTTGGCACTTCTAGGCGTCATATTTTGATTGTGTTAGTTATGTTGTAATCACAATCGCACAAATCATACAATCGACTTGTTCTAGGGATGAAAAGTGCACTTTGATGAATGACAAAAATTACACTCAAAGGCATTTTTTAGTGAAATTATGGGTCCCGTTCTTGTTGTTTCTTTGCCATAATTATGTTCCATCAATTCCCATGTCATTTGAGATCTATAGGATCTTGGTTCATTCATTGGAGATGAGGTAATGTGTCATTGGCACAGAAATATAAATCCATGAAAATGGCCAACTGACATTCAGAGCACTCGACACTATTTGTGAGTTGGGAGGACCAATTTTTATCTAAGAGGCAATTCAAAGTCAACACAAGTCTTATAGATGTTGTTGTTAACCCACTTGTTGATGGACGACACTTTCATGACAATGGTTAGTCATAAAATCAAGAAGTGAAAAGTAAATAAGCTAGTATGGTATGCATGGTGGAAGTTACTGGTGACAAAAACAGACTTAATCATGACAACAACATGAAGTAGATCATGTGAGGTAGGAAATCAGTCATTAGTTATCTAGCTAGGAATGGAAATCTCAATCATCATAAACGATAGGAACCTCACTGATGGGTGCAACAAGAAGGAGATGAG
>JASDQU011441947.1:1521-20710 GCA_032191745.1 Picea mariana | reverse complement strand
TGGTGGGATCGGTTGGTGCAAGTAAAACACCTCAGGGAGAAAAATGTTACTTGGAAGGAATTCAAGAGGCATTTTGAGAAGAAATACCTGACCAAGAGGTATTATGATGGAAAGATGAAATATTTCTTTGAACTTAAACTAGGTAGCATGGCTATTTATGGGTATTAAATGATATTCTTAGATTTGTTGAAGTATGTCTCCTTCATCAAGGATGAGATAGTGAAGATTCAGAGGTACCTGAGTGGGTTTCCATCTTACATCAGTGATAAATCCAATATGATGATCCCAAGACTCTGGAAGAAAATATAAGGAGAGAAAAATGCTTATATGATCAACAAAAAGGAAAGTCTACTTTCCAGAAGGCTTGGGAGGACAAGAAGAAGTTCAATAAGGAACAGAGGCAGAAGGGAAACATGCCTCCATTTTTCAAAAACAATACTCAAGGATATCCATCTTTTAGAGAGCATAGAATGGTGGAGGTAGGTGGGCAAAGGTCAAGGCAGGAACCCATTCAATGTTGGGGTTGTAAGGGAGACCACAAGTATAGAGATTGTCCTCACAAAAATGACAAGGTGAGAGTTGTCCACAATATTCAGCAAGTAGAAATAGTGGAGGACCTGGGCAGAAGTGTACCAAGGATCTATGCAGCCCTGGACAACAAGCAAGTTGATTTTCAATCACGCATGATTGAAGTTGAAGGTATGATCAATAACCATGCCTTTACTATTTTAATTGACTCAGGGGCTAGTCATAGCTATATAGATCCTAAGGTAGTGGAAAGATTTCAATTACCAAGAAGCAAGCATGGGAAATCTTGGCTGGTGCAGCTAGCTACTGGAGCTAAGAGAAAGGTTGTTGAGTTTGTTAAATCATGTCTAGTGGGCATGAATGCACTGAGTACCAAGGCATATTTGAACATCTTTCCTTTGGGATCATATGATTGCCTAATTGGTATGGATTATTTTGACTGACACCATGCCATATTACACTGTCATGACAAGACATTCACTTTCTTGGATGAGGAAGGAAATTGGAGAACAGTCCAAGGAATTCCTAGGGAAGTTACTATTCGGGAAATCTTAGCAATGCAGCTAAAGAAGTGTTACTAGAAGGGTTGTAAAATATTTGCATCCCATATGGAGGAAGCATCTAAGGATAAGGTGCCAAATATGGAGGATCATGTAGTCCTGGAAGATTTTGAATATGTGTTCAAGGAGATACCAGGACTACCCCCAAAGAGAGATATTGATTTCTCTATTAATTTAATGCCTGGAGCAGCTCTAGTATCAAAGACTCCTTATAGAATGAGTACACCAGAGCTGAAGGAGTTTCAAATGCAACTTGAAGAATTTCTGAAGAAGGGGTATATATGCCCAAGTGTGTCACCTTGGGGTGCACCAGTCTTGTTCATGGAGAATAAATATGGGACATTGAGATTGTGCATCGATTTCAGATAGTTGAACTAAGTGACTATAAAGAACAAGTATCTTTTGCCAATCATTTGAGGATGGTGTTGCAAGTGCTAAGAGAACATCAATTGTATGCAAAATTGAGAAAGTGCTCATTTTATCAAAAATGAATTCACTATTTGGGGTATATCATATCTGAAGAAGCGATAGCAGTGGACCTTGAAAATATTGAGGCCATTAAAGGGTGGACATCACCTAAGAATGTGACAGAGGTCAGATCCTTCATGGGTCTGGTTGGCTACTACAGAAGGTTCATTGCAGAGTTTTCGAGAATAGCTTACCCGATCACTTCCTTGCAAAGAAAGGGGAAGAATTTTCAATGGACAAAAGAATGTGATAGGAATTTTCAGTGATTGAAGCAGTTGTTAACCAGTGCTCCAATTCTGAAGATCACATATCCGAATGAATATTTCATGGTTTGCACAGATGCATGCAGAGAAGGACTTGGTGGAGTCCTTAGTCAGAACGGGTTTGTGATATGTTTCGATTCCAGAAAATTGAAAGATCTTGAAAGGCTCTATGCCACTCATGATTTGGAATTGGAAGCCATAGTGCACGCTTTGAAGAAGTGGAGGCACTGCCTCATGGGAAAGAGGTTTGAGTTGAGGACAAACCATAATGGTCTGAAGTACCTGTTTGATCATCCAACTTTGAATGCTAGGCATAGTAGATGGTTGGAATTCCCCTATGAGTATGACTTTGATATCAAGCACATAAAAGGAAAGGAGAACAAAGTGGTTGATGCACTCAACAGGAGAGTGCATGAATTTCATGCTACAACCATTATCATGTATCAAACGGATCTTAAGGGAAGAATGTTTGAGGCTGCAAAAGTTCATTTGCAATACATGGAATTGGTAGCAAAATTGCAACAAGGTAAAATGCAGCAGAATGCGGAAAATTATGAATTGGGAATAGATGGAATTCTCTTGTACAGAAACAGAGTTTATGTACCCAATTCTTCTAAATTGAGGAGTGAGATTTTAAAATAAATGCATAATGTGCCTTATGCTGGACACCTAGGATATCAGAAAACAGTTTTAGTAGTCAAGAGTGAATATTATTGGCCAGGCATGAAGAGAGATATTGTTGACTACATAGCTAAATGCTTAGAGTGTCAAAGGGTCAAGGTTGAGCATAAACAATCAGTTGGGTTGTTGCATCCATTACCCATTCCTCAGTGGAAGTGGGAAGTGGTAACAATGGATTTCATCACAGGATTTCCCAGAACAAGAAAGTAGCATGATGCAATCATGGTGGTGGTGGACAAGCTTACTAAAGTTCCCCATTTTATTCCATTAAAGACTACTCACAAGGAAATTGATGTTGTTGATATTTATATGAGGGAAGTAGCACGCTTGCATGGAATTCCCAAGACAATTGTGTCTGACAGAGACCCAAATTTTACCCCAAAGTTTTGGAAGGGGTTATTCAAAGGGTTCAGAACAAATCTAAACTTCAACACAGCCTATCATCCTGATTCTGATGGGAAAATAGAAAGGGTAAACCAAGTGATATAGGATATGATAAGGATGTATTTGATGGAAAACCCATCTAAATGGGAAGATTATCTACACTTGGTAGAATTTTCCTACAACAATGGGTATCAAGCATCACTGAAGATGAGTCAGCTTGAGGCACTTTATGGCAGAAGGTGAAACACCCTAGTAAGCTTGGACAACCCAACTGATAGAGAAATAATTGGGCCAGAGTTTCTCAAGGAAATGAAAGGTCAAATGTTGAAAATTAAACATAATTTGAAGGTTGCCCAAGACAGGCAGAAAAGATATGCTGACAAGAACATAACTCATAGGGAATTTAAAGTGGGTGATCATGTTTTCTTAAAGGTGAAAGCCAACAGAAGTTCCCTGAAGTTGGGAAACTGTTCCAATTTGGTAGCTAGATATTGTGGGCCATTTGAAATACTAGAGAGGATTGCTCCAGTAGCTTATATGCTTACATTGCCTGCATCTATCTCTATACATAATGTATTTCATGTGTCGTTGCTTTTGAATTATATACCTGATGCTAATCATGTTAGTGGTTGGAATGTGATTCAGGTGGAGCAAGAAAGCACTTTTCAAGTGCATTTGGTATGCATTCTGGACCGAAAAATCAAATAGCTCTATAATCAATCCATAGGGCTTGTAAAGGTTCAATGGACCCGGTACATTCTTGAGGACGCAACATGGGAACATGAAGATGCTATGACGATAGAATACCTGCATCTTTTTTAAGATTTTGAAAATCTTGTTGATATTATGTAAATGAGTTTCACTGAGGACAGTGAAAAAATAAGGGGAGGGGATTGTAATACCTCAAGGTCATGCCCCTGTGAAATGTAATGATGTTTGTAGGCTGGTGAGACAAGTAATTATAAGTTGGTAGACTTATGTGTTTATTAGGTTGGAGAGCCTAGATGCTAAGGCCAGTGGGCCTGATTTTGTATATGTAATTATGCAGATTATTAATAAAATACATCGTTGCGTGTAGACTGACCACGAAGAAAGAGTTATGGGGGACTAAGCTCCACTGGGTAGGGAAAGGGATGGGGCTGAGAGGCTAGGAAATAGGGGCTAAGCTTGATGGTTTAACCCAAGGGAATATTATAATACATTACTGAAAAAATACTAAAGTTGGGAAATAAACCTAGTTATCTTAAGTTCCTTTGGAGAGAGGAACAAAATCCAAGTGGAAAGGAATGTGCTCCTAGAGAGCCAAGTGTCACCCAGGACACATGTAGATTTATGTGGGAATTTCCACCATTGTTTGGGGTTCATGAACCATTCGGGCCAACTTCCTGAGGAGTTCACTCTCACCATTGCGGCTCTCTCTTGATCCTGCAGGCTGACCATTCTCACCATTTTCCTTGCTCGCTCTCATCATTCTGACCAATCTGTCCATTTAGTTTCCCACAAGTTCATCCTCAACATTTTGGCCATCCCTTGTGAAGTTCACACACACACTGAACAAGCATGCAACCAGATCCATTTCTGCAACTGCGAACCTCTGTAATTTTGTTGATTCATCCCCTTTCCTTACCCAATTTTGGGGGTTGTGGATTGAAGAGGTGGGTTGTCAAGCCCATGGTTGAAGAAGCGGGTTGTCATGCCTATGAGCAACTCTCTCTAGGTGAGAGAGTTTGATGGGAAGTGATTTATTCTGGAGGGAGTCCAACACCAGCTACGAATCTCTGAGAATTCATGATTCAACCTGTTGTTGAAGCCCTGGAGGGGAAGTGGAGCAGACGATGGACTATGGAACAGTGATTGTGCATATTCTCGGGGTGGGATAGGCATGTGGGGGCTGAGATTTCGTGAGCAGTGAGCATAAGTAGGCTCCTTGGAGAGAATCCTTCAAGTTTCACTGTGCAGTTTTTCGTACCCTCAGCCTAGGTATAGGATTCCTTTTCCCTGGGTGGAGGTTAGTCCCAGCTCGGGGCTGACCCATTGCTGAGCACGATGAGCAGCGTGGTCTAAGGCTGGGAGGTTCATGGAATCCTGCACGCAGTTGGTGGTCATCTATTAAAAGATAAGTACCAAATCTTTGTTCTCTATATGATGTGTTTCTTGTACATGTGTTATAATGTTATCAAAATTGTCTGTGTTTATTGCATGTATGTATTATTGCCCCTTCCACATGAATATGTGTATGAACAGAATGTTGTGTCTATTTAAAATTTCATCATATATGTGTGTGTGTGTGTGTGTGTGTGTGTGTGTGTGTGTGTGTCAGAGCAGATAATTAAAAGATATAGTCATTAGGCAGCGTTGCCCGGCCTGGGCGGTCAGGGTGTTATAAAATAGTATCAGAGCATTCTTATGAGTAGCATGGCCCAGCCTGGGTGGTTGGGGTGTTACAAAATGGTATCAAAGAAGAAAGATGTTTCCATTGTGGTGTTTCCTGGCCTGTTGGGTGGCTGGGGACGTTGCAAAATGGTATCAGAGAAAAAAGATTTTTCCACTGTGGTGTTGCCCGACATGTTGGGTGGTTGGGGACGTTACATCAACCCATTGTCCAAAATATCTTGAGATCATCACCTATGAGGTATGATGCCAAGATTTATAACCTTGAAGTCAGACCATACCTTGATAATATCACAATGGATGAACTACATGGGATCCTCAGAGCATATGAGATGAGAATAGGGCAAGAGAGACCAACAAAAGGAGAAACAACCTTCTAAAAATCAAAATAAAAAAGGAATCAGGAGCATATGTATAATGAATATCAGACAAATATATCAGATGTAGAAGAGGCCAACTTTATAAAGAAACTCCAAAAAGGATCTGGAAAATATAAAGGAAAGTTACCCCTCAAATGTTTCAACTATGGCAGAATCAAACACTTTGCTAAAAAATGTCCCTATCCCAAGTAGAAGGATAGTGATGATGAAGAAGCCTACAACTAGAAATACCATAAAAGGGATAAAGACCAATACAAGAATAAATTTTATAAGAAAAATAAAAACCTCTACTCCAAAGAAGACATTAGTTCTTTGGACATGAGTGAAGATGATGAAGAGATTATATTTATGGCAATGAAAAATAATGATCTTGATAATAATGAAGCAAATTCTGAAGATGAAGGAGAAGTAAACCTAGAAGAAGAATTTATCAGTGCACTTCAATAACTAAGGAAGTATATAAAAAAAAGAATAAATCATTAAGAGAACAACTGTCAAAATATGAATAAGCACAAAAGTCAAGAGAAAGATAAGTGTCAAAGACCATCAAAGAAACAGGGAAAGCCATCAATGATTTGAAGACTCAACTCCAGGAAGCCAAAAGAATTGAAGAAGTCATTTTAAAAACAACTCAATGATAGAGAACAAGACTGTGAAAAGCTAGAGTGTGTAGTATGCTTTAGAGTACAAAACAATGCAAAGTGTTACAGATGCTACTAAAGTGTGGTATGATCCATACCCAATAAGGTATTTCCAAAAGAATGAAAAGCTTATGAAGAGGACTCTTATAACCAACAAAAAAAAGGTTATTGAGAAAAGATCATGGTTTGAGGAGTTATAAGACAACAACATTAATATCAGATCTACTTATATTTGAGCAYAAATATGAGCATGAGCAAGATTTGAATGTGAAGAAGTTAGATATGATTGTATGGGCACAKAACCATATCATTATTTGAGACAACAAAAATGAAGAGGCTCTTRGGTTTTAAATGAGTGAATAGTTGACTACTATCATGGAAAATTAGGAGTAGTATGGAAACAAATGAAGGTAATTCTTGAGCAGTATTTGTATAATCTTGGCACACTATTAAAGGGAGCTAAGGGAAAACATAATTAAAGGATATCTAATGCATCATTGAAAGCATCCTAGATAGAAAATATTATGGATTAATAGTTTTGGCAGACTAAAACGTGTCTCGAGTATTTGAGGTAGCAGTACAGTAGCAAATGAAAATTTAACCTTGTTTCTAAGGAACAGAAGTTAAAGTTCATTCATGCAGATTCAAAGGACTGTGGGGGATTCACATAGGCTTAAGTGAAGATGAATGTTTTGCAAAACAAGTTATTATATTAGTTTATGAGAAGGAAAGGCATATCCTTATATTTTTTAAATTTCACAAGCTTCATCAGAAAGGGAGCACATGGATAGGGGGAGCATCACCTCAAGGGGAGCGTCACCCTAATGGGAGTTAGGAAACATCCCTTTTTGTCATTGTTGTCATCAATGCCAAAGGGGGCGAATGTTGGACATGGTGGTATGGTGTTGGCATTGATGTCAAAGAATTCCAATATGATCAATGTTGGACATGGTATTATGGTGTTGGCATTGATGTCAAGAAGATCAATATGGTATTTTCATTAGGAAGTAATATGTCTTTGAGATCCTAAATCTCTGGAGAGATAGCGTATTAAGTTGCATGGAATTAGAGCATGCAACATTAATACCTTTGGAAAGGTCGAAGGAAATCTTGGGAAAAGGAGTGCCTTAAGGAAGTGTTATTGGGATTGAATTCCCAACAGATCAACTATAGAAACACCTTCAAAACTATGAGGAAACTCTATTACACTCAGGAGATATGAAAATTGTTGATTGCTAATTGAAGCCACATATCAACGATCGTGGTTCAATTGGAATCCAAGTGTAAATCCAAAGGAGTCTCAGAGGAATCGAATCTTTGAAGGACGTTGATCCTAGGTGAATAAAGCTTTGAGAGAAGGTGGATAAACGAGAGCGGCTAGATCTAGTTGAGAAATTTTGGGTATAACTAGAGTTGTTAGATCAAACCATTAAAAACTCAGCCATTCGACTGGGTTGATGATTTTTGTGTTCATTCGACATTGATCGTTTCGAGGATAAATGAGTTTGAAACAGGTGGAATCCCCGAAGGCTGAAACCACGAATTAACGTAGGTTGTCGATCAAAGTCCTAGAGTGTCGAAGCCCCGAAATCCAGTCAACCATCATATCAAGGAAGAACTTCGGGTGAATTATCGACTGTCCGATTGAGTGTAGTGGAAGAACGGGATAAGCCACAAATTCCTCGAATCCCAAAGTCCTGAAATCTCGCCAACTGTCAGATCAATAAGATACTTCGGGTGAGTTATCGACTGTCCAATCGAGTATAGTGGAAGGAAAGGGTAAGCCACAAATTCTCGAAGTCACAGAGTGTCGAAGCCCCGAAATCCCATCAATCGTTAGATCCAGAGAAGAATTTGGGAGTAATGTGAGTCGTTATATCAAGCAATGGAAGGATGGCATAAGCACTTTGGAGGTATAAATTTGGGGGAGTTGAACAACTTTAGAGTTATAATATCTCAGAGTAACGAAGTCCTGAAATAAATAAAGATTGTCCATCTCAACACTTGATTATATCATAGTCATTGTATTAAGTCAGTGGATGGATAGCATAAGGGGGATTTGTCAACCGACATTGAGAAGTCAACATTACTTTATAACCACTTCGGTAGGTCAAACTCTAGGAGATTTTGAATATTGTAAAGGGAGAATATCCCAAAGGCTGAAGTCTAGAGGAATTGGTCTTAGAAGGAAACAAGAGAGGTAGAAGAGAGTGGTAGAGTGTGTGCAAGAGAAGGATGAGAGAATTTGAAGAGATAACTCAGGGGATCTGGTCTCGTAAGAGCGCACATGAACAAAGAAAGAGAGCTTTGAGTTATTGGTCTAAAATAAAGACTCAAAGAGAAGAGAAACATTGTGAGAGAATCAGCAACAAACATCATGGAGGCATGATGTGCAGAAATAGTTGCAAGCGGTATAATATGGTCTTGAGAAGGAGGTCATGTTGGCATGAGAGGAAACTCATGCAGTAGAAGGAAACACCTGTATGGAGTTGTGGAAGCCCAGGGTGTAGATATAAGCATAATGAAATACTTAGAGATATGCCCAGCAAATTAATGGTCATGCTGGAGCAGAGAAGACTTGAAGTCCATATTGGAGAAAAAGAGGGTTGTAGGCTTGATGCTTGCTGGAAATAAACTAGCATTAGAAGGAGAGGGTGTTGACGGACAATATAGTTGTGAAGGGACTCTCTTGTGTAAAGGAAATCCAACTAGGAAGGTATTTGATAAACCTCGTGGAGGTCCTGAGCTCAGTGGGAAAGAAGGGGATTTCCACTGTTGCTAGTGGAGTGGAGGAGAGTAACCTCGTTGATCCATTTTTTGACTTGATGAGTCAATAGTGAGAGAAATACCCTAGTGGTATCATGGTCTGGCACGAGGGTGGCCTGCTACCGAATTTACTAAGCAAGCAAAGCCTATGATTGAGTGGAAAGGCGAACACCCACAGTCAGTTAGTTGGCTACACTTATGAACATATAAGTATTTGTATACTCTATGTAATAAGTAAAAGGAGTGAATTATGCATGTAACTGTATTCATGAATATGGATACCTTCTAATGGATTGAATGGTTGTTTCATGTGGATGCATTCATGGATAGATATGCATGTATAAATTGAAATCAATGCTTGTATTATATGCTATTTGTCATGTTATTTGGAATGCTTATGTAACCAATAGGATGGTATGGATTAAGCATGTTTGTTTTTATCTCTTGATCTGATGGATTCATGTAGCCCAATATGAAGGGTAAAGGTAGGGTGTAACCCTGAGAAGACTGCAAGCCTATGAATGGAGATCTTGTAAGATATAAACCTTCTTTGGAAGAATGGTGGAATATGTGCCCTAGAATCTGAGAAGGCCTATGTGTAGTTGGAGAGCCTTAATTCATGTGGGACCTTCTTCCTTGAAGATGAAATTTTGCAGGAGACATAAATCTTCACCCAAGTGATGATGAGAGATTACCGTAGCCAATTTTTTGAGTAAAGTGAGACCCAAGAAGGTCTGGTAAAACCTTGAGAAGGAACCTAAAATAATTGTTAAAATGGCTAAGTGCTAATTCGAATTGTTAACTTGCAAAAATAATGTGTTTTGAGTTAGGATGAATCACAATTGTTGATTAGGCGTAGTGAATAGATCTTGGCCTTTCATCAAAGACCATAGTTATCAGAGTGTTTGAGTACAAAGACTTACATGGAGTCTGAGGACAAAGGATACCCTAAGCCATTGATGTGCGTTGACTTGGCATAGCGTATAGATTTAGACCATGGATCAATGAGAGGGAAAGAGTAAATATCGGTCGTTGATCAGTGCAGGATTCGATCAAAGGAGTAAGGTTTAGAAACTCTAATTGTCGAACAGTTTTAAATTCTGAGCAAATCCTGATCATCGGATGGAAAGATTAACGATTGTTGGATCTATTGTAGTGGTCATTGTCAAAGTTTGATAGTCTGAGTGGTCCATGATACCAGAGTGGAGACACTCTGATGGGGGGAAACTCAAAGAAACAATTTGGATCATAGATCAGCGAATAACCGAGAAGTAATCTCAGTCGCCCATTCGAGGAGGATTGTCAAAGGTCCAGAGCAAGGGCGAGTGATGTCATGTTGACAAGGATGCCATTGTGGAAGCTAGCATGTCTTGAGGGGTGATGTGTCTCGACAGTTTATTGGTCAATGGGATGTGAGTGGGCCTAATTGGGCGTGAAGGTCATCGGGTCATCACTTAAATCTCAGTAGTTGGATTTGGCGCAACGAATGGATCTTCATTTTTCATCAGAGGAAGTCATTCGAAGTGGTCTAGGACACTAGAATGGATGTACTTCGATGAAATGGGACTCTGAGAAGAGATCTGAGTCATAGAATGGCGGGTGAGAGAGATGTGATCTCAATCGTTCATTAGAGTAAGTTGATTGGAGTGAAGGCATACATGTAGCGGTTGTACTCCGATGGGAGGGACTCCGAGGGAGAAGGATGACAGTTGATCTATCAGAAAAATTTGATAGACGCTAGTTGTTAGATCTATGACAATTCGTTTCAGGGGAAAAAAAGGCTGATACCCTTATTTTTCATGCATTTGTAACCTCCGAACGAACCCAGATCATTGGTTGAAGTGATACGAGTACCGTTAGATTTGTTGGAAGGATGGTCGAAACAAGACGATCAAAAGAAATATTTGGAGTTGAATTGAACACACTCTGATGATGATGAAGAGGATTTCAAGATTAAATAATAGTCATTGCTTGGAGAGTAGGCGAGATTTAATCTCAATTGTAGATTGTCATGGGTCCCAGTGGTTGCCAAGGGAAACAAACATTGAAGTAGAAGGTAAATACTGCGCAAGTTAGAGGCACCAACAAGACCGAAGTTGTTGGTCCCAGAGTACATAAGTTCTTGGATCTACAAGACAGATCTGTCATAGGATGTTGTCATAGTGAGCCTGTAGGAGTGGGATATGAAGTCAAGAGTGGAGATACTCCGATGGGAAGACTTTAATGATGACGAAGAAAGGCTATGAAGTGATCTAAACCGTCTATTTTGGGACCAGATGGGCCAGATGATAGGTGCCACGTCAATGCTACATCATATGGAATGAGTGAAAAAGAGCCATGTGGATCCCATGTGGCAATGAAGTAGAAATGGTGAATGAGGACCTTGGAATTTTTGAGAGGTTGTAACTTTTGATCTAGATCTCGGTTTTGAGCATGGTTACAATCATTTGAAAGCTCTCAATGAGCAGAATCTATCTATGGAATTCCTTTAGAGAAAAGAATCGATTTTATAAAGAGTAATTTTGACACTCTACCATCCTAAGTAAGGGTTGTTGAGTAAAAGATATGAAATGAACTTACTTAAGCATTTTCAGATTCTACTTGGCTAAAGAAAAATAGATAGGAATATCACCCTATGTTTATAGCCAACAAAAATAACATCCTAACTCACAAGTATTAATTACAAGTGCTTAGGCTAGTCTTTTATAAATAAAAATCTTGTTGGAAATTCACTTTTTATATGATTATCTGAATATAACAGTTGCTGAAATAAATGTAGAAACAGAAGTAAAGACACCAAGATGATAATCAAGAAAGATGGGACATAAAGCAATCCTTTATTTCATTCCAATTCACCAAAGAGTCACTCTCTTTACAAAATCTTGCGAAGAAATTTCGGACCAAAGTAAAACTTAGACATCCCTAATGGAACATACAAAAGGACCTCTGACAAAAAATAAAAAACTGAACTCTAAAAGTTGGATCATCTTGCCACATATTTTTGCCCACTCAACTCTGCACAATATCCTTTGTCAGTCATGAAAACTAATTCACAAACAAACAATTCTACACAGACTATCAAAGATAGATCAACACCTCTAAAAAACAAGTGTCTGAATGATGTAATTCATCCCTAAATCTTGTTGTCTACAATAATACCCTGCTATCATAAAAAAGAATTAGGCTTGTGATGAATTAAGGAATGAATGAAAACTGAACTATCTCAACATAAACTCAAAGAGCAAAACTTAGTATGCTTCTCCTTTTATCCTCCTCTTGTTCATCCCTTTCCTTTTCCTTTAAACAAATTAGAATTGGTTGAAGTAGTTGAACTACTTCATTAGTTAAGTTAACTAAAAACTCAACCAACTTTTTAGTTAAGGGGAAAAAGTGATAAATCATAATAAGGGTTATAAGTAAATAATAACTAGTAGGCGGGACCCCTTGCGACTCCCATTTAGCTCTTAACAATAATAACATATCTAGTTAATTAAACAATAACATCTCTCCTTGTGAATCCCATCATCACATGCATGTTATACAATTTATCTCATTGACATTTGAAACTATTTTCAAAAAATATATTACTCATATATCCAAAGAAAACATGTTGTCCAAAACTTCTAAAGTCAACTATCATCAACAATAAATAAAATACAAATCAAAAACCATATTTCCCACTCTGGGATGCAATCTTCCCTTGATTTTTGTTGTCACCCTTTGATTTTTATGAATTTTCCTTTGGCTACGTTGAACCTTTAGGCCTAATCTCGCTGATCACAAGTGAACAATCATCCCTCAAATGCATCCAGGAAGACACAGATTTATCAGATCCATTGGAGGGTGAGGAAGGGGCGGCAATGGATTTCCCTTTTTCAAGGGTACGGTGGGCCTCGGTTTTCAACCTTTTGCTAGCATGAGATGATTGAACTGGTGAGTGGACAGGTGCATCTTGGGCAATCTGATTGATAGGCGGGGGAGCAGGTAAGGACAAATTGGGCCATCCATGATGTTGGGAGACTGTCGGGTGGACAATCTCTTGCCATCCATCATTTTTAGGAACCTCGGGTTGGAATGAGACATGAGGGGGCATGGGAATACGAGGGGCTTGTGGAGCTTGGAAGGGAGGTCTTTCAGGCCTAGGTTGGACCACTCCTTTCCCAATCCAATCGAAAAATTCAGCCTGAAACAACTGGTCTAACTCTTTAGAGTCAACATCAAAGTGTATGGAGAATCTTGGCCTTCTTGGGCCTTTGTTCCAATTACCTCTCCCTCGGTTGCCTCTGCCATGGCTACCTCAGCTGAAAAATCTCATTCATGCATGCGTGATTGATTAGCAAATAGTCCCTTTAACAACCATACATAACAACTCTTTAAAAATATGAAATATATTTTGGCTCAGCAATGTATCAGACTCATGCAATCCAATCCATACAAATTGTTTAACTATTTTTCAATGACCAAGGGGTGAACAAAAAGTTCTGGTATATACGAGGGGTTTGTATTGAGTGAAAAATGATAAAATAAGGGGGAAAATAAAACAGTTACTGCTCAAAGACAACACACAATCAACTATAATGCAAACCAAAGAAAACATCACTGTGACCCAACCAAGAAACTGTGACTCCCAACTGCTTCAATACAATTTTTTTCTTGATTGTAATGATTTTTAGAACCGGGAGTGAAAAATGAATGTGGGAAGGCGATGGGGTTGTAATTAGCGAAAAATCGAAATAATGGTGGGGAAAGAGAGTGGGTAGTGTTCATAAAATTAATTAAGTAATCCATAAAACCATTCAACCAAATGACCATTGTGACCCAAAAAACAACAACTATGTATAGTTCAAACAACTCTGTGCATTAACTTGCTCACTGTTCATAATCAAATATTAACACGGTGTCATCTAACAAGACAATATACATTCCACAACAATCTGTAGGGGAGGTTTGCTCCTCTCATTTATCCATTTTATATTTTAAAACAATTCCCAAATGCATAAACAGTCACTTATTTCCACTATGTTGAGCATCAAAATCAACCATTGCTCGATCAAATACAACTCATAGGGCGTGCTCGATTCTGTATTTTAATTCATTTAATAATTAAATTATAATGAGGTTATATTGTCACAACATCTGTGCCTATCACTATTGAAATGCATGATATTCATTAAACATACATAGTGGACAATCAACACAATAATCCATATTTAAATTACAAATATCTTGACTTGCCATTTAAACACACAAACAACAATCACCACTTCAAATCACGCTATGTTGTGGAATACACAAACCATTTGACAAAACGCAAGTGTATTTTTGTGACTGTACAGGTCCAATTTTCTTTGATTCTAAACATTCAAAATGTTGGGCTATCCATCCAATACAACGAGCAACAATAGTATACCCGTTCTCATAACATAAATGATCAAATTGCAACAAAGCCATGTTTAAAACCTCTGTGACTATCTCTGAGGGCGCAACCAAAAATATCCATAGCATACACAGTGGATGGTCATACCATAATCACCACGATTGCAATACTTCCATGGAAATTAAAACACTCAGTCATAATAATTAACAACTTGACCTAACATGTTGTAGGAATGCCACACATATCCACACATCACGCACGAAGCAATGTTGTGACTTAAAAAATAGTGATGGGTTATCAATTCAATAATCACAAGGACATCGACTGTGTATTTGATTTAACAAGTCATCCAATCAACCATGTTGAGCTTATCCATTCAATTATAATAACAAATGCAGTGAATAGATACCAAAACCGACACCACTGTCACATAATCAACAGGGCGAGCCAGTAATCAACTATGTCGATAATACACCACCAATCCATAACAACCAACAGTATACCCGACAGGCCATAACTGTCTCCTCTATCAACACTCATACTTGAGGAATCAAGGGTTTGCTTTGTGGACCAACACAGGGAGACTAGAGTCGACTCCTCTTAATGGTGAAAACCTCTGAGACCAACGGTGCACACACAGGGAATACCACAATTAACTTCATGGACAAGGTGAAAAATCCCGTGACAGGAGAAGCTATGAAAAGAGGCGAAAGGCTCCATTTTGGCCTTGTAACGATACTTAACACATGTAGGGTATAACCCTCGTGGCTCTCCCATCCAACCAACTAACAATGTTGAGATGAAACGGAGCCAAGAAGAAGCAACATAGCCCACTACGCAACCATTAGTAGCATGAACAACCCAATACCCAAGTGAATAATGCGAAGTGACACAAGGCGTTTCAAACACATTAAACCCCATAAAATCCAAGACTGGGTATGGGATACAAATGTGTGAAGACAACCAGCCACTCTAGACCAACGAAACCCTCCAACTAAAACCAGCAAGGATGACATAGAGCCTTTATGGCTGCTAACACTCAAGACAACCCATAACACTGTGACTTCAAACATTATTGCAGTGAAAGCCACCAACGATTCATTCCAAAAAAATTACAATTTTACACAGTTACCATACTTAAAACGCGAGTTGGTCGAGCAGTTCTCCCTCTTCTTGAAAGTCGGAGCCTAACCACAGAAAACATAGTTGAACAATATCCCGAATAGGGTGGCGGCCAATGGAAGGATTAAGGGTGATGTGCAATAAATGCACGTCGCCTCCATCCCCAGTCAATTAATTCCTTAGTACACGCCAACAAGCTTCCCATTAACTCATTCAATTAAACCATGTATCGAAACCATCACCCACTAATTGCCAATAGCGCGACCCATATCACATTTATCCATTTCCAACTTATGCCATAACATAAATCACCATGTTTCATATAACTCAATCAAATCGCATAACTATTAGCTTATTTCTAGGGTTAACAATGACCATTTAAATTGCAATGCATGTAGAGTAGTATATTATCATAATTTAATTCCTTCCTTTTGCATTTGTTTATATTGCTCTTTCCTTTCTCCAACTGCTCTTTACGTATTGTTACTAACATGTATGTTGTGTAGGTGTCAAAGTAATGAGTCCATGAACAGATAGCAGTGGTAGCAATGGATAACATAGGAAATCGTAACATGTGATTAGAGCTTAGAACAAAACATAACATTCCTTACCCATCATTCACTTGTTGCACATAGAACCAACACATAATAAGCCCAATCCATCACCAATAAAAACAAGATATCATCAACCATGTAAGCAGTATCGAACAGTGGCGCAAACATCAAATAAGAGCTAGATATTCTCTCCCAATCTACAAGGGGGTCCCACCTACTAGTATTATTTATATTGTTAGCTTATAATAATAGGCTTTAGCAATACTTTGTAGGCAAAAAAAATCATTGTGATTTTAATCATCAACAACTGGCGACTCCACATGGATTTTTTGTTCAACAGATTTAGAACTCAGAACTCATTGTTTCGTAGACCAAGAACAATAGGTCAAGAAGATATAACCAGGAAGATTATGCAACAGGGGGAAGTGAGCGGATTTAATGGAAAAATGACCTAGAATTTGGGAATAACTCATGAAAAGTGTTAAGTATGAGGGTTTTTACCACTGTATGCATAATCATTCAACCGGAATATGCTCTTAACTTCAAGGAGAAAATTTTTGGACTTTCTCTTAAAAATTTCAATGGATGAAGAAATGGAAAGAAGAAGCGGGAGATAACCAATTCTTTATAAGACAACAGTGTAAATATATAACAATTTCAAGGGTGCCTTCAGATGAAACATTATAATAGTTGTGTAGGCTTGATTGTTATTGACTAACAATGCTTTGCAGGAGTGTCACTGTGGTAGAATTGATCCAACATCCTATTTTGACCAAATTAACTAAAATATGATAAGAAACAAAATCATGACAGAAGTAAAATTGCAGAAATTAAAGCAACAACAATAAAAGACAGAAATGAAAAAGCAACAAGAAAAGTTTTAACACAGAAAGAAAAAGTCAAACTATTGTAAAGCAGAAAAGAGAAGCACAAAAATGAAAGCGGAGCTAGGCTACTAGTATACAGAAAATCCAAACAACATTAGAAATTTTCATGTTGGTCCCTCGTAATGTTTCAAACGACAACTGTTAGTGCTGTAGGAAAACAATTGCTCCTGTATATCTTTTAGAATGTAAGAGTTAGTATCCAGGACAAAAGAAATTTCGAAAGGACCCGGAAACAACACTTGGAACTTTGAGGTAATTATCATCCCCTTGACGCACATAATTAGATCATCAAGATAGATATGGATATTGACCAATTCATCAAGGGTTGTGTGTATAGATCATTTAAAAGTGGTACTTGCATTAGATAAGCTCAAAAATAGGCATTTATAAGTCATGGTACCCCAATATGAGATAAGAGTGGTTTTGTGAGCATCTGCCCCTTTTGCCTTCATTTTCTTGCAACCCAAAAAACTATCAAGTAAGGGACTCAACTGTGACTCTACAACCTGCTGCAGAATTATTTCCATATTGAGAGGAGGAAAAAGATTTCTCATAACATCCTGACTAAAAGTGCAAAAATTAATGCAGGATCTAATATGATCAATGGTCTTCGAAGCAGGTGCACAATTGGAAACCCATTCAGGGTAGACTGAAAAAATAATTCCAGCCTTTAAGAAATTTTCCAAGTCCCCTTGAAAAGTTTCTTTAAATGCAGAGTTAATAGGTCTTTGTCTTTGCCTAGTTGGTTTCATGCCTTCTGTTAGCACTAGAAGTCACCCTCCAATTGCGGAGAGGGTAAGCCCAATACCCATCAGAGTTTTATGTCACAATGAATAAATTTTAAAGGGGTTCGAATGGGTGCAGCCTCAAGATAATATCATTTTAACTCAGAAAACTAGGCCAGAAATGCACAGGGAAGTGAGGACCACAACTAACTTCAGTTAGGAAATTTGATTTAAAGAGAGAGCAGAGGGAAGAATTAGTGAGAGAGGTGAACGAGACTATTATGGGCATCCAGCCTTCCAGCAGTTCGAGGATAAAAAACTCAAACTCAAGAGCGGTCTTGAGTTCATGCTTCAGACACTAAAATGTGTTGCGAGAAACATAGTCACAGCAACAGAATGATCAAACCTCCATCATCCTGCAACTGTGACAACTCGACTAGATCTTCCATGCCCGAGCCATCTAGTGTGAGAGGGAAAGGACAACACAGAAAAATGAATAAAAGTGATCATGATACTGCTATAATCAAACCTACACTACAACAGCATAACAATCCTCGGTTGGATCATCCATACCCGAGTGTTTTAACACAAAATTTATAGAGAGATGGAAAGGAACCAATTTCTATTAATATGACAGTCTCAAATCCAAATACATAACCGAAGATTCATCATAAAAAATTTACAATGCGGTAGCCTAGCTCAACCATCGATCTTAAAAAATGGAAAAAATGCCTTCAAATAGCCAGAACAATCGACACTGCAGTCAAATGTTGTGAGTTGGCGGGCTTCCTGTTAGGTTGATCGTGCACGCGGTCTTATGGTAGACTGTGCCTGCAGTCTTTTGTCAAAATTCCCATGCATTTCTTTGTTAGATGCAATCTCTGTCAGTCTGGTCCTGAGAGCTTGCTTCCACGGTTGGTCCTTTTCTAGCCTTCCATTTATAGAAGGAGACGATGTCTCAACTACCTTACCCACTTCCATTAACTGCTTCATCGAGATTGGGATGGGCGAATTCAAATGAGACACCTGTCACTGTGATTGGTCTTTTGATGTTGACTGCAGCCACTTGTGCTTGGCTGGACCTCTGCAGAGAGACTAGCAGGCGGATGTGGAGGAAAGTGAGGGGAGCTGGTGAGATGGTTGACACAAACTGGCAAGGAATGACGAGTGATTAACGGTCAGGTGTAAAGACGCGACGACATAATGGTGATTGGGAAAGTGTGGGCATCAGAACGCAGGCGTTGAGGTTCAAAAGTGTCGGGGTGATGTGGTACGGGAGAAGATGTGGTGGTAGAGGGATGTGAGTGGTCGGGGGGCAACACGACCACATGATGGAGGTGACATGGGGGACACATGTCAGGAGAAGAGAGGGAGCTAAGTGAAAAGGGGAAGGTGACATGGAGAGGAAGTGGAAGACACATGTCGGGAAATGATAGGCAGCATAGGGAAAAAGGGAGATGTG